>JAJHSJ010000009.1:42638506-42838506 GCA_021015155.1 Magnolia officinalis
CTGGTCTGTAATAACTTTATAACTTAGCACTAGATTGACTGATTTTGAGTTGGATACTATCTTTGTTTTATGCTGGGTATTTGTTCTATGTGAAACTATGCTGAGTATCTCTATCTCTGGTTTTTTCTATAATCTCATAACTCTCATGTTTACTCTCATATATCCCTTTATTTAGTTCTCCTTTATTGTTGTTTCCTTTGTCATATTGTGACAAAAAGCGGGAGAATGGTTTGTTCTTAACGATGTGATTGTGAGAGGAGTAGCATTGGTTATGTTACTCAGGGGAAGTATGTTTGAACTATTTCAATGAACTGGTTGAATGTTGAATGTTGACTAGTTGAATGTTGAATGTTAAATATTGAATATTGATTTATAGGTAAGCCAGTTGATATTAACTAGTTCATGATTCTTTAACCAGTTGTTTTACTTTATGTTTTTCTTGGTTATGTGTTTTGTCACTAATTTGACAAAGGGGGAGATTGTAAGTGCTATAGTTTATATCCCTGTCTGTTGTCAAATTTGTAGTACCAAAATCACTGTTATATAACTTGCATAAGTGAAGCTCTCTCAAAGATCAACATTCATGAACAAGCAAAGCTCACAACAAGCAAACCTCACAACAAGCAAAGCTCACAAGTACAAAGATCAACCTTGACTGCAAGAACTGCTCACAAGACATGACTCAAGAATACAAGACTTTAAGAATAGTACAAGGCAGTTCGTAAAGAACTCAAGACACTTTCAAGATTGAACTACATCAAGATTTCAAGATTGAACTACATCAAGACTTCAAAGCTTAAACTTCGAGGTCACTTGTTCCTAATGTTTCAATGTCCTTACTTCATGGTTGAGGTTTGACTGACCTTAGGTTGACCTTAGGAATAGGTCACTTTGGATACATAAGTCGGATGTTTATTTTACATGAGTTTGGTCTGTTCTTCGACTAGTCCTAGGCCTTCTTCGACTAGTCTTAGCTTTGCTTCGACAGTCAGTCTAAGAAATTCCTCGATCAGTCGTGAGTTTGTTACAAAATTAGATATTTTCTGTTAGGCTTCGACTAGTCCAGGAATCTGTTCGACCAGTCGAAGGAACAGTATCGACTGCATCTTCGACCAGTCGAAAGTCTTCGACTCAAAGTCCAGCGATGAAGACCTTCGACTAGTCGAAGGTGACCTACGACCAGTCGAAGGAGACCTTCGACCAGTCGTAGAACGGTCAAAGCTTATTGCGCCTGATTTTTCAAATATCTGTTATTTCTTCGACTAGTCGAAGAGCTCCCTAGACTAGTCGAAGACGCGATCTGCTCACCTATAAATAGAGCACGAATCTCAGAAGAATGTATTGAATTAATTAATCCATTTAAGCCAATCTTCGTCAAACTTTTGAGAGATAATTCTGTGCTCCATCTAAGCTAAGTGTGCTTATTTAATATTCTCTTTCTTTAGCTTTATTTAATTGATTTTGTTTCTGCTATTCCAATCTAATTTGATAAAAGGAATTGTTATTCCCTTTCTTTGGAATCAAAATCAATTAAGGCAAGCCCTATTTGGTTTAATTTAAAATCTATTAGAACTAGAACCAGTGTAATTGAGTACTGGACATTGAACTTGGACATTCAATCATCTACTCTGACTTGGTTCTACCGGGCTGCTACAACGAAGGAGATAATCAGGTATTTTACATTTAATTGTAAATTCCTTTCTGTTTTGGTTTCTTTCAAGATTTGCCAGAAAAATCTTGTTGTATTGGTTATCTGAGGAGAGCCAGGAAAACTCAGAGTGGGGTTTTTTAAATTGTGTAAGCCCACAGACAAAGACACAATTGTAAAGGTTTTGGGTGAACCTGTGAAAACCTATTTTGTTAGTGAATGCTAATATCCCCTGTGTGAGGATATTAGGAGTGGAGTAGCATTCTGTGTGGCTGTTGTTTAATAGTTGGTGAACACACAGGCGAACCACTATAATCCCTTGTGTTGTGGTTGAATGATTTATACTTCTAATCTTTAATTATTCTTGTGGGATGTATGTATGGTGGTGAATGTTGTAATCATTTAATTCAAGCATTGTGGGAATTTTGTAATAGTTTATAATTTATTTTCTGCTATTCCTTTATCAGCTTGATATTCAATTTCCTTTAAAGTTGTTCCAGCAAGGTTGCCCTGCCATTTTTATGGTGTATGGCTGTCCCTAAAACAATACATTTTTTATTACAATTTATTTCAGTTCAGTTTGTGTTTATTTCTGTATTCCTCTTTGGTTTGAGATTTGATACAAAGATCTTTCTAGAAATAAGGTTGTCCTACCATAAACTCTGGTTTTTGGTGTAAGGTTATCCTTAGAACAACATTTGTATCAACCTCTCAAGATCTGAATTTTGAGGTTGTTTTACTTTCCGGCATTGTGATTTATTTTGGCTATCATATTCTTTTTAATTCCGCTGTTATAAGTTTTATTTGGCATTGTCCTATTCACCCCCCCTCTAGGACATATAGCTAGGCCTTTTCAAGATGTGAATCGCGTGTCTCTGTCTGACACAATCTCTAAGGAAACTCCATGCAGATGCACAATCTCCTTAATGTACACTTTATCCAACTCGTCTGCAGAGTTTGTGACTTTAATCAGGAGGAAGTGGGCTGATTTCGTCAGTCGATCCACATTCACCCAAACAGAGTCATAACCCTTTTCTCTTCTTCGGCAGTCCCGAGATGAAGTCCATAAAAATAAAGTCTCATTTGCATTCATCTATGGGCATGGGTTGAAGGAGTCCAGGAGGTCGGCGATGTTCTGCCTTGATCTGTTGACACGTGAGACAACGAGAAACATACTCTGCTATATGAACCTTCATATTGTCCCACCAATACGACTGCTTCATATCCTGATACATCTTCGTGCTACCAAGATGCATCGCAAGCTTCGATCTGTGGGCAGTCTCGAGAAGCTCCTGTCTCAAGTCCTGAATATCTGAGACGCATAGGCGGCCACGGTATCGCAGGCCCCCATCTGTGCCAACTTTCCACTCGGAGTCCTCATTATGATCTATGATCAAGGGAAAGGTGAATCAATATCTTAATAGATCATCCGAAAGAGGTTTCCAATAGATAGAATTGGCTAAGGTTTCTATCAACATTTGCGAATACACTAACCTTGTTTGTTGTGACTTAACTCGATTAGGCTCTTAATGTTCTACCCCCCTTAAAATTATTCTCACCCTCAAGGCTCAAGGGTTTATGTCCTGATCCGTATGTCACAACAAGGCGTAATTTGGGACCTATCCTCGACACGGAATGGGAAACGGCCATCGTTGATGTGTACTGCAGCATTGGTACCTATGGTTATAGAAAGGAGCTAAAGATAATGGGCATTGTGGTTGATTTCAAGGACGGGTGTGAGTTTGTGGCAAGATGTCTAATTCTACCCAAGGAGGACCCTTTTTGTTAAGGTCCCGACTTACTTTCTTTAATCATGTCTAGTTTGATACTGTAAGATAATCTACACAACATGGATGCCCGAATGGTTTATGACTGGGGACCTAATTCCTAACTGTCTGTTGCCCATTTACGAAATTTCTTAGGCCCAAGCAAAGTATCCCTATTGGCTATATGTTCTTAACACTTCTCAAAGGCGAAGTAACAAACTTTTGGTTGTAAGTGGTAGGGACAACACGGAAGGAAAGTTGTGTAGTGGGTCTGAGCCGGATACATAAACCTTCTGCCTCGCGAGGACAGAAAATTTGTCATATCAGTTCTTAATCCTAGTTGATCACGACCTTCTGCTTGATCAGAGCATAGAGTTCATTGGCAACTACCAGGATTGAGAATTTCAATTCAAACCGCGAATACCTCGCTTATATATAGTTCTTACTCCGTGTTCCCGATTGTAATAAGTCCTTGAGAAGGTATTTCTAAGGGGTGCATTGATTTGACCTAATGTTAAATCCAGGGATATATAAGTTTCCTCTAAGTGTGAATAGTTACTAATCAACAACCTTCTTAAGAGTTACTAAAGAAGGCTATAGTATCAGGGGGATTCAACGAAAGAATGAGCTTTCACTCCACCTAATCAAGCCGACTAACTAAGTTTATCGGTCTCTGACATTCCCTAGTATAACCAGTAGCCTAGTTTTAATTTAGGAGTAACAGTGATCCAATAGGTGTAATCCAAAGTCCACGCTCATACGCTAAATGATTTCATGTCATTTCTAATACAAGAAATTATTTTATCGCTTACGGTCAAAAGTTGTTTGATCAGAATTGAGTTGCCCGAACTTGAATTTAACTACGCGCAAGCACTACACATATGTTCATACCAGCTAAGGTGGTCCTAGGGTTCGCGTTATCAATTTATTGACTTTCCTACACTGTCAAATCCTTTAAAATCTAAGAGTACCAACTTCAGTTCCAAAATTCTAAGGGCCTATTTGACCAGTGGTATTAAGTTGTATTAAATGGATTGCATTGCTTATCCCACTTCGGGATTGGGAATGACATGTTTGGAAGGAAGTGGGATGGGATTTGTGGGTTTAGAAGGTTATGAGACACAAAAGTTAGGTTTTGTGCTCATGAGAGTGTGAAATGGTGAGGCCAAGAGGAGTAAGAGATGGGTTTAGAGGAGTAATGGTGGAGGGGTGGAAGGAGTTCCAAGTTCAAGTAAACTCCAACCTGTCAAGTATTCTACACATTCGATAACAAAAGGAGCTCCATGCATTTCATTTAACCCAAAATCGTCACAATACATTGATGATGAGTAGAGTTATATGAATCAGATAGAAGATACATGTGAGCTAATACAACCAAGGCTTCAAACATCTAAAACATTCTACCAACTACTACACCCATCAACATGAAAACATAAACATCTTAAGGTGGTAACCAAAGCAAACTACAAGACAATAGTATGGATGACTAGGCATCCGAGTCTGGCGATGGAGAAGTGGCACCCTTATTCTTCAGGCAACACATGATAGTTTTCAACGCGCGAGTTACTTTCTTGAACTTATTCTTCACAAGGCCCCGAAGATCCATAACATCCTGTCGTAGGATAGCCTGGCCCTGTCGTAGTTCAGCATGATCCTCCTCCAGTCGAGCTATACGAGCATCCCAAGCAGCCCGATCAGTACCCTGCCCTGGTGGAGTAAGAGGGGAGCTCTCCTCCGTATCTTGGGTCTCTTCTTCCTCTTCTTCTTCTTCCTGTTCCTCCTCTTCTATCTCAGCTCCATCTTCTTCCTCACTCTCTTCTTCCTCGCTCTCCGTCTCATCATCGCTCTCTTCAAGTCGAGCTAGGTGTTGCCTTGGCCCGATCTTCATCTGATTGAGGGTAGCCTCGTTGATGTGATGGACCGGCATCGGCATCTCCGCCCTAAGACTATAGCCAAACTCATGTGCAATCTTACATATGAGTCGGCCGAAGGGGAGCCAATCAGTCCTTCTAGCGGAGCGTGCAGTAGTAATTATTTGTCGCAACACGAACGTAGGCACACACAGGTTCACTCTTTGCCCTACTTGATACAAGAAATCTACCATGAGGTGCGTACACTCACTGTGATTGCTCCACCTGGGGTAGACATTGAACGTGAAGATGTGATGTAGCAAACGTATCGGTCGCTAGAAAGACTTTTGTTCGGTGCCACTGGACCAGTCGGCCACCACAAAGGAAATGTGTGCGGCGATCCCTTTCACGTGCACTCCTCAGATTCAGCTCGCTAGCATGCACCTCGCCAAGAGGCAATTCAGAAGCTGAGTTATCAATCTGACATCAACTGTGGCCAACCGATCCCTTCCACATGGGATCTGGAACTGCAACGGTTCAAGCGTAGGCTAGTGAATGTTGGCATAGAAAGCTCGGACAGAGCTCGCATTGGCGCGATACCCGCCATCAAATAGTGGACCCCAATGGGCCCCTTCCACGAACTCAAATAACAGATATTCTCCAAAGAGCCGCCCATCTACCTGAGCTTCAAAAAGGACCCTACAGTCCTCATAAACTCCATGAGATAGCTCCGCCAACCAAGCCCTTTTAGTAGGAATCCAGGGATCAAGATCTCGCTTCGTCGGAAACTCCCGAGTGGTGCTTGTGCTAGCGGCGGCGCCTCTTGGCCTCCTTGAACGCATAGGGGGACTAAGCCCGACCTCATCCACGGCCCCCTTCCTCTTTTCCATGAGAGAAAGGACGGTGGAAATCGAGAAAATGGCCGCAATGAACTCAAAGAAGGCCATGGAAAGTGAAGATAAGGGGGAATAGGGGCTGGAGCTTTTGGTTCTCCACGGATTTGAGTCTCAACAGAGGTTGTAAAGGCCCAAATGACAGGGATTTGAAGAAGGAAAATGTAGAGATGGGATGGGTTGAGAGCTTACACGATTTTTGAGCTTCAAATGGGGGGTGTAAGCACCCAAATGAAAAAGAATGGAGAGGGTAGAGGGGTAGATATGGCTGTAAGCGATGAAGGTGTTTGGGTTGTGGTAGAAAATGACGGAATGGGTGATGGGAGGGGAGGTTTGAGAGGGAAAACAACAACTTTGAGGGAAAGGGAGAGCTTGGAGGTGCGTTTTGTGAAGGAGGGGTGTGTTTGGAAGTGTTTTAGTCGACGGCCCACACACCAGGGGGTTACCCTAGCCCTCAAACACCATCGTCCCGAGCGGCCCGCCCGGCCGGGCCCATTAACCAGCGAGGCCTCGCCAACTCGGCGAGGTCCTTGCCACTCCCTGGACAAACTAGCGAGGCCTCGCCATTTGGGCGAGGACCACCTACTCCCTAGGCCCCAAAAAAGTCTGGGTCCCACCCTAGGTCCCTCTAGAATGGTGTGGATAGGCCCATGACTCCGTTTTGAGTCATTTCAGGTCGTTTCGGGAAGTTTCTAATACATAATTATATTTATCAATTTTTAACGGCTGGGATGGGGTGAGTTATGATCTAAACCCATCGTTTGATGGTCTAGAAGTATTTTGGGGTCAACTCGTGTGATCACAGTTAAGTACAACTCAATAAAAAATGACCGATTTCAGTGAACTTCGCCAATTGGCGAAATCGGGATACCTATGACTGTTTCTACGTTTTTCTCGCACCCACCTAAGTCGAAAGGCGACAGTGTACGTCGTGTGACCATAACCCAGGTCCGGTTTAATCCAAATCATGCTTTGATACCAACTTGTAACGCCCTGAAAATCGGGGGTCAAATAACAACTCAACACCTAAGTTCCAAAACATCACTTATGCAACATAAATGCTTATGATTGAACGTTGTCTGTGTTAGTGCATAAATCATGAGTGGGATTATACCAAAACAGTAATTCATACTCCAGATCAAGTTATAAAATGCAAGCGGAAGACTGAAGATGTATGTAAATGTATATATAAAGCCAGAAACGGTCACAATCGGTCTCCAGAGTATGAACACCTTACTGAGTCACCATATACATGTATAGTTTCAAAATCAAAATGCCAAAAAAAGTGGTACACCTATAATGGTAAACCGTGTAGCCCCGTCATCTGAATGGCCTAAGCGAAGCCTCCAAAGAACTGCATGTAAGAGAACTCATCCTGATCATCATAGTAATCAGGCTCAACCTCCTGCGTCTCGTTGATACCTGCATCTAAGACAGAGTCTGGTGGGTGTCCAGAACACCGTCCCGTAACGTGGGAGTGAGTAGCTAACTCAGTGGAATAATAAAGCATAGGTTAACATGTTATCAATTCAGTCAAGCAGTAGTGAAAAGCAGTACAATCAAACACTCTTAAATACTCTTATTAATGCAAGTATGGAATGCAGTCATGATGCATGCCCTTGCCAAACCTCGCTCGTACGACACCATCTTACGTCCGCGGCATGCATTCATCCCTCAGTGCTCCACATCTTCCAGGCATATGCAGTGCTATGTTATAGGCGTGATTACCGAGTTATTATTAGTCCTTTTCATACAACAGTATTGGGAAACTAAGGTACCTCCCTTATATCATTCCCAAACAATGATCCATTCTAGGGTCGTCAGTCCTAGATAATCTCATACGATGATACGGTTCTAGGTCGCTGTAAAGGGCTGTTAGGGCTGTTACATGCACTCGTTGTACCGTTCCCTCATCACCTTATCAATACAGGCCTAGTTTATACTCTGTTTACTACGGGAAGGCTCGTCGCCTCTCCGCAGATTCAGAGTATGTTCGAGGTCACTACAAAGGGCTGCAGGGCTGTTACACGCACTCGTTGCACTGCTCCCCCATCACCTTATCAGTGTAGGCCGACAACTAGAATATAGTGTCCCATACCACCATACTCTGCTCATGAGTCTGGGTTGCTCACTGGTCACTACGGGGAGGCTCGTAGCCCCAGCGTAGGCCGATAGCTTGACCACGGTGTCCATACGACCATGCCCGGCCCATGAGTCTTAGCGGATCGAGGTACCAAGGTTAACGGGGTTACACTGGTAAGTTTGGTACCTTAAGTTCAAGCAGTAGCATTCAAATATGGTGAACATACATTAGACAGATCGGGTTACTTGACGAGCACGACTAGCACGGGCGCACGACAAGTTGAACGACATGAAGTGCATAAGCCCTTCGCGTGGCCTAAACACCGTCGCCAACCGAAGTACGGCTCGGGTTCGTCAAACCTGTCTTAAGCGGCGAATAAATCTCAACCACGAATTCAGTCCCTTTACCGACTGCTTGGACTAAATCATAGTCCCAACTTCATTTTATTTCATCAAGAATCATATGAGATAGTTAAAGCAGGAAAATAACAAGCAATTCAATTCTTACAATCAAAGAAGCATGTTATGAAATACAACACAAACAAGATTTCACACACATTCACTTCATGAAATAAAACAGACATTACAATGTAACGTACAAGTAGAAAATCATACACATAATTGAGGTAACCGAGATTCGTTTCTCGATCCTTCTACAAAGTATTCTAGGTGATCACTAGCACATTCAGACATTTTCACAAACACATAGACTACATACATCACCTTACATGATGTCTGAGGATTACACATGTGTTAGGCCAAATCCTTTCACTAGGGAGTTGCCCCGCATACCACGTGCATATACCCACGACGGATAACTATGGTGTGCATGAATCCGAGCTCCATGTTTATTCAAACATTTCTACAAACACTTGGGCTACACACTTAGTCACATATAACGTATATTTGCCGTGATGTGATTTTGGGCAACTCCTTTCGCTAAGGAGTTGTCGCACATGTATTAAGCATATATTCACGACAAATAAACATATTAAGCACAAATCCAAATTCTAAGCATATTCAAACATTCCAACATATGCATAGAATACACTATATTCTACACAGTTCACGTAAACTCGTATAACGAAACAGACGACGCATTTTGCATGTGTAATAGCACCTATAACAAGAATAAATCATTATCCGACATTGAAAGCCTTGAAAACCATAACCTATACGTCTAAAGTCCGCACATTACGCTGTAGAAGCGCAATGAATTTAATAGAAACTCTATGCTTTCATCAACGTCGATATGACGACCTATAACACAAGGTAAGTCAGCTACTTAGCTACTTGTACCAATAGAAACCCTAAAACAGGTTAGGGTTAGGATTTTCGTACCTAGAAATGAAGCCGAAATCGTCGAAAAAGCGATTAGATCGTGATGGTTAAGCACGTAGGATAGCAGGGTAGAGTATCAGGAAGAACCTCTCACTCATCTCACACTTTCTCTCTCTTTTCTCTCTTCTCTCTCCTAGGTTTTCTCAAATTCGTATGGAATGAAAGAGTGAGGGTTTAAGGTCCTTATATAGTCTAAAAACTCACCAAATTAGACCCAGGGCCAAGGTATACTTAGGTTATAGCTAAAGTAGGTCTGTTTCGTCTCAACGGAGCACTTCTGGAGCCCCCCCTTGAGCCAAAGGTCGGACTTAAGCTCACCGACCTTGGATCTAGGTCGAGTTAAGTTTTCACTCCAGTCGGGTTCCCAGATCACATGAGGCGGACCATTTTCAATTCAACGGTCACTGAAACTCGATCAGGGTTACAAGTACACGGACATGTATGGGAAATGTTCCCTGATCCGAGGGTGTATTTGAGTCATATTCCGACGGTCTGATTACTTATATTTGGCCTACAAATGACAAGTCTCAGATTACTTAAATTAGATTTAATTTCTAAAGAAAATCATGTTTTCTCACACTCGTCACTCCGGGCTCAAGCGAATAGCCCAGGGACACTATCTGGTTTTGACTTCTGAGATGGTTGTCAAGCCCAGCAAGGCGGTCCTAATTCTATAACTTTGTACTATTCAGACTTTCGATGTGAGGTCCTGATCTGATACGAAGTTTCAATGTGCACCCGAGAGCAGCTGGGTAATGAGATTGATTATAGATTTTAGGATAACCTAGCGTCAATGATTCTACAAGTTTTGAGCCTTGCAGATCGTATTTAAAGTGATTAGTGCAGATTTCGTATGTGATCTAGTTTAACACTTAGTTAATCCTCGTTTAATTTCTAAAGGGTTTAGTCCTGAGTGATTTCTGCCTGAGGTGATACTCGGGTCTTTGTATGGAAATTTTCGAGACATTACACATACTCAACATTTTACTCATTTATTCATTCATTCACTATCCACTCGGGCTAGTGGTGCGTGACTAATTTGATATGTGTATCTTTACAATAACTAGGATTTTGGTTAGGCGCGCGACTAACCTGAGATCAGAAGTTTACCACATTGAGTCTAGCTATCCAAATTTAGGTACGAGACTGGTTTTGATAGAAGTCCCTTGTGATGGATCCCACGACTTGTGATACTACACATTATCATCCCGAATTCTCATTCTAGATTGGTCATTTCATTCGCACCGCATATTGCATTGCATTCTCAGCACAGAGCATTTAGTTTAATATGTTTATGTATTGTATATTCTGAATGAGGTTGATGGTATTATGTACTCGCCAAGATCTGCATATTGCATTACATCCGTAGTATATGGCATTTTGGTCGCTATGTTTCTGCATTTATATGGCCTAGATGAGACTGGTAGTATTTGTGGACTCATCAGGATTTGCATCTTGCATTGCAACCTTAGTATATGATATTTGGCTTACTATGTCTCCTCATTGCATAACTGATCTATATTACTTCCTCAGTATATGATATTGACTTATTATGTTTTGCATCGCATAGCCTGGATAACGCTAATAGTATTTATGGACTTACCGGCATGTTTCCACATTACTTTGATATTGAATGACTTATAACCTTGCCAGTATTTCGTTTACGCTGATATTTGTGTGCTTGACACTTATCTTGTGCACACACGTACACCACCCACTAAGCTTTCTATAAGCATATGCACTATAGATGTGTGCAGGTGACGATAGGACGCGATCGAGCTAAGGCAGGAGCGTGCAGCAGAGCTTCTAAAGCTTTTAACATTTACCTTGTATTTCCCTTTCAGCACTGTATTCAACTATTTATATTAGTGGATATGTGATGATGATTTTACCTTTGTGATTTGGGTAAGCTTGTGGTTATGCTTCTTACGAGATAAATGTACATTAGAAAAAAAAAACTCCTTGTAGGATCCCAGGATCGGAATCTGGCGTATGGACGCTGAAAGCCGAGAATGGGGTATTATGGAGGTTGTCGGCACAAGATTCGGCGATCGGGAATTCTGTGAGCTTGGTTTCTGAGTTTGGGGCGTGACAAATTTTACGCTGAAAATCTGTTTAATCCGAATTCGTATAGAGCCACATCCGTGGACTCAACCTCCTTTCCAAGGCATCCAGTGGAATTTCTAGGCCCTAAAAATAAATTCTCAAGTGATGATTGACCCAAAATCCTGTGTGAACCTTTTTGTGTGTGGGTCATATCTCCATTTTGTAAGGCCTGTCTAGTGTTTGTTGTAAAATGAGTGTTGCCTTAACTTGTGGAATAAGTAGCAGACAACCCTTGCTACCCAATTGTTTCTCCTACGTCAAAAGAGGCCTTGGGCCCATCAAATGAAGGAAATATAAGACCCAATTGGGCCCAATACTAAGAGAAACATTTGGGACTAGGAAGCCCATCATGATACCTGCCTTAGGTCCATTTGGTAGGCCCATTGCCTAGTGGGCAACATGCTTTTCACACTAACACTAGTCAATTGGACCAGACCTAGTGAGGCCCAATTTGGATTGTATAAACCGTATAAGTTGGTCCTTTTCTTAGTTACTTGTGTGCGTAGCTAGTAGGCTCAATATGATGTGGAAGGTGTAAAATATTGGTGTGGTGCCTTCCGGGTTGTGGAACCATCAACCACCACCCAAAATAAATAAATAAATGAAGTAGATGCAAACCTTAATGGACCACATCCACATGATAACAATAGTAATTGATCATTCACCATTAAAGACGTCCTAGGGTCCACTGTACCGTTTACATACTAGCTAACTGTCTAGATTGTGGGGCTCACTATGGACTCACACGAGTTATGTGATTTATATCGATGTGCATCTACATGTACAACAAGTTCTAGAGCATGTTATAATAAAATAGAGAATGCCCAAAAATGATAGCCCACACCAGTTGATTATCTAGCGGATGGGCCCTCTTGTGGGCCCGCAGTGATGGTTATTTGCCATTCAACTTGTTCTTATGACCCTAGATGGAGCAAATATCAAAACTTTTGTGCCCCAAACATATTGTCATGAGATGCTTACGCAACCGATAAACTATGTAAAGTTATTGTATAATGCGGTCCCAAATCATGTGATCGTGTGATGCTCGGGCACCTTAGACCATGTGAAATTGTGTGACCTATGAGATCCACTACCATGAAATCATTGAAAGTGCCCTGGGTTGTCAATTAGCATGAGTGTTGAGTCAGCAAGACAAGTGAGCCCCATAGGAAGGTCATTCAAGTGTCTGCCTCAACAGGAAGTGTGTCCGAACTCGTCAAAGGTAAATTTAGCCTCACATCCCATGACCCAAAACACCAGGTGTATAAAAACCCTTAAAATGGAAAGAACAACATAGGGTTTTAAGGTGTGAAAACTGTTTTGCCAAATCAGGAAAATCTCTAAGTTTTTTTCCTTTGTCGATTTATCAATAAGTGATTCGATAAAATCGGACTCTGTTATCGATGTCCTCGATACTCACTCGATGTTATCGAAATGAGGACTTCAGATGTCCAGCAACCACAATGAATTTTGGACTGATTTATTGATGAATCGATGACAGGATCGATATCATCGACTTTCGAATCTCAAGTTCATCGAACCAGCTCAATAAAATCGACATCTGGCCAGTTTGTGTCCAGTAAGCTGTTAAGGAAAATCATGTGATTTTCGATGTCTCGAAGTGAACCTCGATATCTTTGGAATTCAAATATCAATGATATCGATGATATCGGATTGGGACACAAATATGTTCAACAAACTTATAGGAAAAATCCTTGAAAAGATCGATAAATCGAAACTGGTATCAATATCATCGATATTCAAAACCAGATGATATCGAGGGATACTCGATCATATCAATGCCTATTCAGTTCCAAAGGCAAGTTTGCTCTTAGGTTTTCAAATGTCAAGGAATCGATCCATGGGTCAATGTTATCAGAGTTCGAAATCCGATGACATCGAAGCCTGCTTAATATCCTCGATTTGTTAGCAAAAAGGTTTAAAAGCGTTTGACAAATTGAGTTTGTATCATCGAGTGGTCATTTGATGTTATCGAGAGTATACGATCGATGATATCGAATCTTGCTCGATGATATCAAACTCTTTCAAAAATTTGACTGTTTTATTTTTGTTGGAACTTTTTGCCTATTTAATGAGAGCTTGCCTAAGGTTGTTTGTAGAGAAAATAGATAGAGCTTTTGATTATTTAATTCAGATCACCTACCCTAAGCCTTTTTTTCTCATGGGAGTTCATTCCTCAATCCACCCTCATCATTGATATTCAATAGAGTGGATTGGTGAATGAACTTTCGCATTCAAGGATCCTCTCACTACCACCTTAATGGAAAATCATTGAGCTGGGATACCATGAATGCATAGATGTTTGGATTCACTCCGTCTCTAATATAGGAAAATATTTAATAGAGTAGGATTCCAACATAACCTTGACCCAACCCATCACCTTACATTGGAGCATCATAAGTGTTGCAGATTAAGGGAGCTAAAGATTCTTCATCTACAAAGGAGAAGATCTTCTTCAACGTGCTTAATGGGGTTCATCTACTTATTTGTAAGTCATTAGAGTCCAGAGACCCTAATGATCATTCCTTTGTGTAAGATTGGGTCACAAGTAATTCTCACCCCTTCCAAGTCCTCATAGGAGACCTTCGACGGGAGAATACATATGGGTGCTGTGTGTTGACCCTTGCTCATGGGAGCATAAACTCTAGGTTCCTTGTGTGGATCCTTGGCCTATGTGGCCTAAAACCTTGGGTGCTGTGTGTTGACCCTTGCTCATGGGAGCATAAACTCTAGGTTCCTTGTGTGGAACCTTGGCTTGTGCAGCCTAAAACTTAGGTGTTGTGTGTTGACCTTTGCTCTTGTGTATGACATAAACTCTGGGTTCCTTGTGTGGATCCTTGGCCTGTGGCCTAAAATCTGGGTGTTGTGTGTTGACCCTTGCTCCTATGTGGGGTATAAACTTATGTCTCGTGGAGACATGTTAGGTGTCACGCCCCAAACTCGGAAACTGGGTTCATAAAATTTTCGATCTTCGAATCCGGTACCGACAGCCTCTGTAGCACCCCATTCTCGGCTCCCAGCATCCATACGCCAGATTTCGATCTTGGGATCCTACAAGGAGGATTTTCCAATGTACATTTACTAATAATAAGCATAACCACAAGTATACCTAAATCACAAAAGCAACATCATCATCACATATCCACTAATGTAAACTTTGAATACAATGCTGAAAGGGAAATACATATGTCAAAATCAAAGCTCCAGAAGTCAGCTACATACTCCAAGCTCCACGTTGCTACAACCTAACATCACCTGCACGCATCTATCATGCATAAGCTTATAGAAAGCTTAGAGGGTGATGTAAGTGTGTGCACAAGGTAAGTGCCAAGTATTCAATACATTGCTATAATCATACAATATCGAAAATACTGGTAAGATCATGAATCGTACGATATTAGAGGAAAAGAAAATACCGATAAGTCCATGAGTCAAGCAATATCAGAGTGCGCAATGCAGATCGACTATGTAAATGCGGAATCATAGAGAGCTAAATATCTGGTGCCGAGGATGCAATGCAATATACAATTCCTGATGAGTTCACGAATACCGTTAGCCGTATCTAGATCATATAAATGCAAAAACATAGTAACCCAAAATGTCATATGCCGCAGATGTAATGCAATATGCGATGCGAATGGAATGACCATGCTGGATTGCGAAGTCGGGATGATAGTGCATAGTATCACAGGCTATGGGGTCCATCACAAGGGACTTTTATCCAAACCAGTCTCATACCTAAATTTGGATAGTCAGACTCAATGTGGTAAACTCTTAATGTAAGACCCTATACCCCAGAAATTTGGTTTGTACACTGGATAGCCGTTGGTTGTAGGTCCATTGGCCCCGAGAATATTTTGACTTGATCATAATGTTGTTCCATTATCGAGCCGCAAGCCGTATGTCAACCCAATGTCCAAATGTAAGATACGGACTTAAAATTAAACAATATGAGAAATGACCATTATGTCCTTATTTTAGGTGGGGCTCCGCCAACATCGAGTTTTCAAATCTGTTAAGTCGGAGAGCCTAACCGTTGTGGTCGTAGTCAAGTTACGGAGTTACTGACGAAAACGGCATGTCAATATGACACCTGGATTGTAAGTTACGCATCGATATGTACATGTATAGTTTAATAAAATAACTCAAATGACCTCGGTTTTTTTTTTAAATCCTTGGAATACTTTTGTTAAATCAGTTACATAACATTTTGTTTATTGCCACCATAAGGTTAAACTTCTAAAATATTATCCCAAAACATCCCATAACCCCCTTTTTAGCTAAAAGCCATTTACAAGTCTATAAATAGGTTAAACTTCTTTCAAACATTTCATTTCCAGCCAACACTTTAATTGAAGAGGAAAAGAAGAAGAAGAAGAAGACAGAGAAAGAGAAGCTGAGGTTAAGAGCCAAACCTCTGATACTTTCAGGTGAGTGCATAGGTTAGGAGCACGCATGTGTATGTTGGGGTTGCCTTCAAAACCCTTTTGCTGGAATTGAAGTATTGCTGAAATTAGGGTTAGGTATTGCTGGAATTAGGTATTGCTGTTGTATTAGGGTTAGGTATTGCTGGAATTGTTGTATGAAGGTTAGAATATTGCTGGAATTAGGGATTGTTGGAATTAAGTATTGCTGAAATTAGGGTTAGGTATTGCTGGAATTAGGTATTGCTGTATTAGGGTTAGGTATTGCTGGAATTGCTGTATTAGTGTTAGGTATGGCTGGATGGAATTGTTGTATTAAGGTTAGGTTATAGCTGAATTTCATTTAGGGTCAGATTCTTACTGGATTGGTTGCTGGAATTGCTGAATTTAGGTTCGAATATTGCTGGATTTTCGTTTGGGTTATGTTCTCATTGGAATTAGGTTCGCATATTGTTGGATGTTCGTTTGGGATATGTTCTCGTTGGATTTTTTGGAAGGTTATTGCTGGATTTTCCTGATTTAATTAGTGAGATTATTAATGGAAGGTTGGATGATAGAGATGAGTATATTTTGTTTAGCTGTCCCTTACAAAGTCCTACAAAGTCCGCCCACTACCTGTTTGACAAAATATTTCAAAGAAAGATCCTTCATCCTTGTAATGTAATTACTTCTGCGAAAAAGCATGTTTGTGGCATGACGTCTTATAGCAGAATGAATTTTTAGATTGGAGTTAGATTGGCTAAGTTATGTGCATATCAAATGCATGGTTCATAGTTGATGTATCATTATATGATTGAGCATGAATGATTCATACCATGGTATAGTGATCTTAGTGGGTTGTGTTGCGACAGACGATGTGTAGTCTGTCAACCGTCTGTGAACCGTCTAGATACAGGATGCATTACAGGAGACCCCTATGGGGAACTTAAAGATATGAGGGGACCTCATGAGGAAGGTCGTCCTCTGTTTGCCTTTAAAACAAAAAATGAAATGATCTGTTATGCTTGTGTGTGGACTCATGCATACATACATACGGTGATTGTAAATGCGATGAAACATACGTTGTTATAACTTGAGTTGGACACCACACCGGAAATGTGTAATTCGACAGGACATGATTAGAGGGTCCGTGTGGTGAAAGTCCCTAAACCCCGATTGGTACCATTGGGAGCGACCAATGTTTAGACCGGGTGGAAGAACAGAGCGCTAAAATGCTGAAATACCAAAGTAGGCAGTGACTCCCACCGACGTGTGTCGATTGGTTGAGAGGTTTGACCTGACCTGCTTATGGGCAAGCAAAGATTGGTTGTGTGTGACGAGCTCGTAAATTGTCCGCTATCGTTTTGCCAGGCGACTTATGACTTCTCGCTGTTAGGCAGATAGTGAGGTTCAATACAAGTGGGTTAGACTAGTTCAGCCCGTGAACTATGTAGTCCCACCTCTGTAGTTGACCACGGTGGTGGAAGTCTATACAAGTGGGTAGAAGTCCCATCTCTGTTTTAGACTTTGGTGATCCAATTGGGAAATATGAAAAGTTGTGGAAATGTTGAAAGCGTGTGTATGTTACAAGTGGGTAGAAGTCCCACCTCTGTATATAAAAATGATTTGGAAGCCTGTGCATTCATGTGCATTAAATGAGCATGACATGAAACATGCATTTTCACGGCACACACGCACTCACTGGGCTTAGTAGCTCAAGCTTTCCTTTCTTTTTTCAGGTGAGAGTAGGGAGCTGCAGGAGTAGAGACTACAGACTCCAGTTGTCCTTTTTGCTTTGTACATATCAGTGTGTATTTTTTTTGTAATACCCTGCATATGTACGTCAGGTATAGTAAATATGATGTGTTTATGTTTTGGTTTGCCCTGAGGTGCTCAGTTGTACACAGTAATATATATTGTATATGATGAAATTTTGAGAAATGCAACATGTTTGTTGGTTTTACTTTCAGAAATCCTCCTTGTGGAGCCCCGCTTATGGGACTTAGTATGTACTACTTGAAAGTCCCAAGAATCGGAGTTCTACGGAGGCTGTCAACCAAAATTTGGTGTTTAGTAACACTAGATTGAGGGTCGTGACACTTAATCTCAGGTTAGTCGCGCGCCCAACCAAAATCCTAGCCATTGCGAAGGCACACATAACAAATAGTTGCGCACCACCAGCCCGAGTGGATAGTGAATGAATGAATGAATGAGTATGCAACTCCTGCCCAATAAGTCCATATACCAGTATTGTTCATCTTTGAGATCATCACCGGGGTCTAGTACACTCTACACCAGCTTGCCGCCCCATCATGTGCACAACTGGGTAAGTGGAAGAAACCTCACTATCCTCCAGACTAGTAGTCAGCCAATATCTACCCGGCACGTCGATAGCGGACCCATTCAGGAGCTGGTCACACTCAGCCTAGCATTGCCTACTCCCTTAGGTGGGTAAGGCCACACCCCTCCCAACCGACCACGACACAGTGGGAGACGCGGCCTACTGGTATACGGCCCTCATGTGCTCATATAAATCAACTCGGTCTCGATGTTGGGGTGTCCTCTGGTACCAAGAGGGTTTAGGGATTTTCACTCAGGGCCATCTATGACAGTCCGATGCTAATAACAGATTTCCTGTGTCCCATTTGGTCATCCACGATATGCCTGTGGAGGCTATGACCCTGATGTCATTAGGACGTACAGTAGTCACAACACACAATACAAGATGTATGAGTCATACAATCCAATAATGCATTAATCCTGCACAAACTGTGTGCTCATGTGAGATAACCTCCACCTATCAGGGAGTCTCATAACAACCTGCCCAATGACATATGCAATGGTCAACCACATCTCATAACAAACATGCAAATGATGCGTATGAGCATGTATCATGATGCTATGTTGTCACATACTCATAATCGGTATCAATAATCAACATCGACAATCGACCTCGACAATGTGGACATTTAACCATCATTGCCCCCAAGGAATGGCCCACATAGATCCTAACATATTAGTGGACCCATGGCCTCACACATGGGCCAAATATACAACACCGTGTGCCTCACTCAAGAGCTTAATACATATTATGATGGGCCTCTCTCATGGGCCTAATATACATGACAATGGGCTCCATCACCTGGCCCTCAAATGTAACCATAATGGGCCTCATTACCTAGGCCTCATATACATCACATTGGGCCTTAAACACAGGCTGAATACACATCACAATGGACATCAATACAGGCCACATATACATCACATTAGGCCTCAACAATCGGCCACGATAATCAAAATCGGCCTCAACAAACGGAATCGGCCTCGATAATCGGAATTGGCCTCGACAATTGGAATCCTCCTCGATAATCGGAATCGACCGGGACAATCGGCCTCGACAATCAGAATCACCCTCGACAATCGGCCTTGACATTTGGAATCGAAATCGGCCTCAACAATCGGCCTCAACAATCAGAATCGGAATCGGCCTCGACAATCGGCCTCGACAATGGGAATCGGTATCGACAATCGGAATTGGAATCGTCCTCCACAATCGAAATCGGCCTTAACAATCAGAATCGACACTCAGAATCGGCCTCGATACTCAGCCTCGACAATTGAAATCGGCCTATATAATTGGCCTCGACAATCAGAATCGGCCTCGACAATCGGAATCGGCCACGACAATCGGCCTTGACATTTAGAATCAGAATCGGCCTCAACAATAGACCTTGACAATCAGAATCGACCTCGACGATCAGAATCGACCTCGACCTTGACAAATCAGAATCGGCCTCAACAATCGGAATCAACCTCGATACTTGACCTTGACAAATCGGAATCGGCCTCAACAATCGGAATCAGCCTCGATACTTGACCTTGACAAATCAGAATCGGCCTCGATAATCGAAATCGGCCTATAAAATCGGTCTTGACAATCAAAATCGACCTCAACAATCGAAATCAGCCATATAATCAGCCTCGACAAATTGGAATCGGCCTATACAATTGGCCTTGACAAATCAGAATCAGCCTCGATACTCGGCCTCGACAATCGGAATTGACCTCGACAAATCAGAATTGGCCTCGATACTCAACCTCGACAATCAGAATCGGCTTATACAATTGGCCTCGACAATCGAAATCGAGGGAAGGTCACAATATGACATTAAACATCATTGCCCATCAATGTGGACATTCAACCAACATTGCTCCAATGGTAATACTTTTTTTGGCATGTGATTGAATTATATAGATATATATAATCTGTTATAATTATATATAGATATAGATAATCTATATATATATATATATATATATATAATATATATATATATATAAATACATATATGATCTGTTTATATGATCTATAACAGATTATATATAAATACATATATAATCTGTTATATATATATATATATATATATAAATACATATATGAGCACCTGCACTCACATGCATGAATCATATGGTAATACTT
Organism: Magnolia officinalis; assembly: GCA_021015155.1. Lineage (NCBI taxonomy): Eukaryota > Viridiplantae > Streptophyta > Magnoliopsida > Magnoliales > Magnoliaceae > Magnolia > Magnolia officinalis. The sequence goes on from JAJHSJ010000009.1 coordinate 42,659,097, forward strand.
TTTTTAGCATGTGATTGGATTATATAGATATATATTCTATGTGATAAGTGCTCATGAGGGGGGGGGGGGGGGGGGTTACGAATGCTTGTTCTGAGGTGGAGTATCAAGATCCAAGATATGATATCATTGGTAGTATACAAATGTTCCTTTGAACCATAGATCATATGAATATAATGAGTCAGTGAGATGGTGTAATATGTTATGATGAGTTGTATGTTTGTATGATTGTGTTTTGTCACGAAATTGACAAAGGGGGAGATTGTAAGTGCTTATACTTAAGCATAATTAGGATTGTCAAATTTCATAGTCCTGAAAGGAACACAAGCACTCATGAAGATACGCTTCAACAACTCATGAAGAAATGTTAACGACTTGATCAAGCGTCTCAGGGAAGACCCAACATCTCAAGGCATAAAAGTACATGGTTCGAAGATTAGAACACTTCGTTTGAGTCGACCATCATGTGGTATAACCTTAGATTGACCCTAGGTTAGGTGTATTAAACATAGCATCATAATGAACATAATTTCAAGTAAAATACACTCTAGTTAGGCCAGCCCAACATCTGGTTTGGCCAGCCTAACTACCTTTGGCTAACCCAACATAATTCAAGAAAGTTTACAGATTGACATAGATTTTCCGCGGAAAGTTTGGCCAGCCAAACATGTCCACTCCGCCAACTAGACTATGTTTGGTCAAGTTTCCAGCGTGTAATCATTTCAGATCTCAAGGAGATTCGGCCAGTCAAACCCTGTATTTGGCCAATCGAACTGAGGATTTAGTTAGTCGAATCTTGGCTTGGGCCAGCCGAATTTTTAAAAGATCTTATCCCACAAAATCCGAGTGTCGTTGGAACACATTCGATGGAATTCGGCCAGACGAACTGATAATTGGGCTAGCCAAATTTCCAAATCCTTTGGCTATAAATAGAGGCCTTCTCTCATTCGTTTCAACAACGAAAATCCGTGAAAAACCTCCACAAAGTAAGAGAGAAAGCCAGGCCCTCCTTAAGCTATTTATGTGGTAATTATAATCTTCTATTAGCTTATTTTATTCTCTTTCTCAAGTTAACTTTATTTGTTTTTAAGAGAGTTATCTAAACTCTACTTGAGATTTAGAGAATAGAATTTGTGTCTATTAGGGATTTATTTATATATATTGAAAACACATTAGATCCCTATATTCTTTTTGGGTTGAACTCATACACGGCTTCATCAATATCCCAAGAAAGAAGATCGCTACAATCAAGCTATAGTACTGTTTTCGACTCGCCATTTGAATATAAGTATTGTATTTACATTTATTACATTTTGGGTCTTTTTGCAATAGCTCGAAAATCTCATCGGGTTAATTTGTGGTGATCCTGTGAAAATTACAAAGTGGGTTTTGTTGTGACAGCTCGTGAAAATCACAAGAACTGTATAAGGTTGTTAAGGTGACCCTATGAAAACCTTGAAATAGTAAAAGGGAAAATTACAAGGGTAGTAATTTTGGGAGTGGAGTAAGTGTGGATTTAAGCACCGAACCACTATAACTCCTTTGTGCATTATGGTGATTATTTTAATTCTTTATATGTTTTCCTTGTGATTGATTAACTCTTACTAAGTTTGATATTTTAATTTCAAAGACGTCGTGAAAATAAGGTTGTCCTTCCTAAATCTTTTAGGTGAAGGTTGTCATACGAACTATTTGATATCAAGAATTCAATACTCTAAGCAATTGAGTATAATTGTTTTATTATTCCACATTTTATCAAAATATTTTGTATATTCCTATTCATCACCCCTCTAGGACTTCTATAACTCATACTTTCAAATACCATAACATCAAAGATACAACATCATGTGGCACAATTCATGAATTAGTCAAATATAATAAATTAGAATCCCAAACACATGTGGCGAACATCTAATTGATTAATTAATTTCCAACTACCTACACTTAAGATAACATGTGGCAATCAAATCATTCATTCATTATAGATTTAAAGAGGTATGTAGATCATTTAATTCAAGAGTTAATTACACAAAAATTAACATATTAGAGTAGTGAAATAAGTAGATTAATCAAGAAACTTTAGAGGTCTTAAATACAAGGAAATAAAACACCACAATATAAGAAATGTCATTTTTACTATTATATCAAAGGATTAATGAATTTATGCGGGAAGCTTAAAGGGGAAACCTCACATCGATCAATACAAGACAAAATTAACTCGAATCACCCCAATATGCATAAATCTAACTCAGTATCCACACCAACCTGACTTGGACTTGGATCAATTTAAACAAAGAAGATCTACACATTCGAGTTTTAAATCCTTACGAATAAGTAGAGATTTAAGAAATAATACCTTAATCAGACACGATTTGACATGTAATAACAATGAAGCTCACTCACTTAGTTGAGCTTGACTCGATTTAACTTGACTTTGTATCAAACTGAATTATTTGAGTTATGCAAGACGTTAAAACTTATTCAACTTGATTACTTTAATCAATTGAGGAGTTTGAACTTTCAAATTAGAAGTTGTAAGTGCTTATATTTAAAGCACACTTAGTGTTGTCAAATTTCATAGTTCTGGATGGATTACAAGCACACTCCAGTATTCTCAGCAACTCATGAAGATCACTTAAAAACAGACTCAACATCTCAAGATTGGCTCAACATCTCAAGCGTTAAAGACTTTGCATAGTTCAAGATTGAAGCACTCTGTATGTGTCGACCATGAGGTGGTATAACCTTAAAATGACCATAGGTTAGGTGTTTATAAATCATGGCCATAAATATAATATGCATAGTATAAATTCTCTGAAGTTCAGCTAGCCCAAATTCTAGTTCAGCCAGCCTAACCAAATTCAGCCATCCTAACAATATTTGGGCAAGTATACAACAACATTTGAAAAATCCGTTGCAAGTTTGGCCAGCCTAACTTGGGATTGGGCTAGCCCTTAAGTTTGTGGGTCAAGTTTCCAGCAATGCATATCTTCAGAATTCAGGGAGATTCGGCCAGTCGAACCCTGTGTTCGGCTAGCCGAATTTTTAAAAGATCTTATCCTGCGAAATCCGAGTGTCATTGGCACACAATCGTTGAAATCTGGCCAGTTGAACCGACATTTGGGCTAGCCAAATTTTCAAATCCTTTAGCTATAAATAGAGGCCTTCTCTCATTCATTTCTATAACGAAAATCTATCAGAAACCTCTTAGAAGTAATAGAGAAAGTCAGGCCTTCCTAAAGTTATTTGTGCGGTAATTCTAATATTCTATTAGCTTATTTTATTCTCTTTCTCGAGTTAGCTTTAATTATTTTAAAGAGAGTTATCTAAACTCTACTTGAGATTTAGAGAATAAAATTTGCAGCAATTAGGGTTTTGTTTATAAATATTGAAAACACATTAGATCCCTAGATTCTTTTTGGGTTGAACTCATACATGGCTTCATCAATATCCTAATAAAGAAAATCGCTACAATCAAGCTACAGTAACGTCTTCGACTCGCCATTTAAAGGTAAGTATTATATTTACATTCATTACATTTTTGGGTTTTTCTAAGATAGCCTAGAAATCTTAGCGGGTTGTTTTGTGGTGATCATGTGAAAATCATAAAGTGGGTTTTGTTGTGATAGCCCGTGAAAATCACAAGAGCTATATAAGGTTGTTAAGGTGACCCTGTGAAAATCTTGAAATAGTAAAAGCCAAAATTACGAGGGTAGTAATTTTGGGAGTGGAGAGGTGTGGGTTTAAGCACTGAACCACTATAACTCTTTTGTGCATTATGGTGATTGTTTTAATTCTTTACATGCTTTCCTTGTAATTGATATACTCTTGCTAAGTTTGACATTTTGATTTCAAAGACGTCGTGAATTAAGGTTGTCCCACCTAAATCTTTTAAGTGGAGGTTGTCCTATGAACTATTTGATATGAAGAATTCAATACTCTAAGCAATTGAGTATAATTGTTTTATTATTCCGAATTGTATCGAAATATTTTTCATTGTCCTATTCACCCCCCATCTAGGACTTCTATAGGTCGTACTTTCAAGTGGTATCAAAGCGAGGTTGTTCTTTATGGGATTAAAATCCTAGAGCTAGATCCAGAGCTATTGGAATGTCAAATTTCAATAGTCTATCCATTTCCAGGCCACCTCCCTTTGATGAGTCAAACTATTCTTATTGAAAAGCAAGGAAGAGGATTTTCCTCAAGTCCATTTATGAAAGTGTGTGGCAAGCCACCACGACCCAATGGATCCCTCCAATGATGGAAGTAGTGGCTGAAAATGGAACCGCTTCCATGAAAGAAATCACTTATACTTTTTGGACGACAATTTAGAAAAGTGAAAGTAGTGCAAATGCAAAAGCCCTTAATGTTATTACTTGTGCTCTATCACCGGATGAATTTAAAAGAGTCATTTCGTGTGATACAACAAAATAAGCATGGGATATTCTCGAAATTACACATGAAGGGATTAACATTATCAAAAAGTCTAAGATTTAAATCCTTACAACGAAGTTTGAGGAAATCCGTATGGGAGAAAATGAATCATTCATGGACTTCTATATGAAACTAAATGACATTGTTAACTATGTGGGGTCTTAGAGAAAATTTTCCTGAAAGAAAGGTGTTGGATGCTATGAAGGTAGAGGAATTAGTCATGACAGGTTGAATTCTAAAGTCACTATGATTCAAGAATTGAGGGATATTGATGCTATGAAGGTAGACGAATTAGTTGGACCTCTACAAACCTATGAACTGAATTTCAAAGCTCCTAAAAACAAGTCCATAGCCCTTAAATCTTCTAAATCTAAAGACAGATTCTGAAAATGATGAGAATGAGGATGATATGGCTATGTTGTCTAAAAAGTATTATAAAATTTTCAAAAATTAAAATAGATCAGATTTTCAAAAACCTTTTGACAAAAGAAAAGGAAACTCAAATGTTTGGAAATCAAAATCTAAAGACACCCAATGCTTCAACTGTTTTAAATTTAGGCATATAACTTCAAAATGTCTTAAGAAGGATAAATCTAGAAGAAGCATAATTGCCACTTGCGATGAATCATCAAAATCTGAATCCAATTTAGAAACTGACGAATCAGACCAAGAAACTGAGAATGATCAAAAGGCCTTCATGACCATAGCTAGAATCACTTCTTCAAATGAAGGTGAAACTTCTAACTATGAAACCCTTGGAATTGATTCTGAAAATGAAGAAGATCTTCAAATCGCTTATAATGCCTTATACAAAGAAAGTTGTAAGATTGCGGCTAAACTGAAAATTCAAAAAGAAAACTTTGCTAATATGAAATTAGAACTTGAAAAATCAGTTTTGGAAAAATCTCATTTTTCTGATTGTTTTAAGAAAACCAAACTAGATTTAAGTTTGAAAATTTCTGAAATTCAAAATCTCATAATTGAAAATGAGAATTTAAAAATAAAAGCTGCTTCTCTAAGACTTCAAAAGATACTTGGATATACACCCAAGGTGACCAGAGACTTGAAAAACTATTAACTGCATCTTGATGAAGTAGCGACAAATCTGGCTTAGGATATATCAAAAGTTGCACAGAAAAATCTAAAAATTCTACTCCCATATTTGTAAGAGGAGAATCTTCAAAATCCAAAGAAGATATTATGAAGGAAGTAAAGAAGAATGAAAAATCATTTCAAAAAATTTCTAATCCAAAAACTAATGTCAACTACCATAAAATTCAAAGAAGAAACAATAATCCTCCCCTAGCAGATAAGATATTGGACTTGCTTAAAGAGCTCTTAAAATCCAACTCTAGAAATAACAGAGTAATTAGAAACAAGAAAAACTCTTACTCCCAAACACAGCGAATTGTAAGAGATCCTCCTAAACCCAAAACCGTATTGAAATTTGTTCCAAAAGATAAGTGTCTTGTTATCCACACAACTTTCAAAGCAAGTAGCCATTCAAGATGGTACCTGGATAGTGGATGTTCTAGACATATGATAGGTGATGATTCTATCAGACATCAATCAAATCGATGGTGGCTCAGTGACATTCGAAGATGGTAGCAACTGTAAGATCATCGGAAGAGGTAATGTAAAACTTCCAAACCAACCTATCTTTAAAGATGTCTTATATGTTGAAGGTTTAAACTATAATTTGCTAATCGAATCTCAAATATGTGATAATAATCATAGTGTAAAATTTTCAGATCGCGGATGTGAGATAATTAACAATCAAGGCCATATAATATTAAATGGTCGAAGAACCTCTAAAAATTTCTATATCATTGACAACACTTGTTCGACAAATCACTCTCGTTATATGGTCCAAACAGATGAAATTGAATTTTGCCATTAACATCTTGGAAATGTAAACTATAGAGACCTACATAAATTAAGCAAGAGAGATCATCTTCGTGGTTTACCCAAACTGAAAAAATTAGAAAAGATAGTATGTGGTGCCTGTCAAATGGGCAAACAAATTAGGAGTAGTCACAAAAAGGTGAACTCCTTAGCTACTACACAACCTCTTGAACTACTCCATGTAGACTTAGTTGAACCAACTCGAACGGAGAGTAAAGGAGGTAAGAAATACTTTCTAGTTGTAGTTGATGATTACACTAGATATTCATGGGTAGCCTTCTTAAGAGAAAAGTCAGATGTTTTTAACTAAGTGAAAAAGTTATTTAAGTGCATCCAGACTGAAAAAGAACTGTCCGTGATTAGAATAAGAAGTAACCATGGCACTGAATTTAAAAATAACAATTTTGAGAAGTACTATAATAACTATGGAATATTACATGAATTTTCTGCTCATAAAACCCCTCATCAAAATGGTGTTGTTGAGAGGAAAAATAGAGTTCTACAAGAAATAGGGAGTGTTATGCTTCATAGTAAAAAATTAGTAAAGAATCTTTGGGCTGAAGCTGTTAATACTGTTTGCTATATTATTAATCGAGTTTATATAAGAGCAGGTAAAAATAAAATAGCCTATGAACTTTGGTTTAATAAAAAACTTCCGTAAAATATTTTTGTACCTTCGAAAGAAAATGCTTCATTTTACGAGATCGGGAACATTTGGAAAAGTTTGAAGCGAAAAGTGATTAGGGTATATTTTTGGGTATGCTCTAAATAGTAAAGTATATCGTGTCATGAATAAAAGAACTAGGGTGATTCTAGAATTCATAAATGTTGTAATCGATGATCAACCGATCAATCCTAGTCATCGCCATGATGATGATGATGATGATGGTATTATTATGACTAATCGAAGTGAACCATCATCAAAATCAGATTCTATTAAGTTAAGGTTGGTAAAAGACCATCCAATGAATCAAATACTTGGTAACCCTCTTTCTAGTGTTCAAACCAGAAGAGAATTTTGCAATTATATTTTCTTTACTTCCCAAATAGAATCAGTCAACGTAAATGGTGCACTAGCTGATGAAAGTTGGACTTTAAAAACCATTGATCTAGAGATGCCCGCTCCATCTGAATAATTTGTAATAATTTAAGTTTTAGCATGTTTACTTGATATTGCTTAAATATTTCATCTATTTTGATCTGTAATAACTTTGAATGTTTTTGGATTATTCGCACACTGTTGTTTCTGCACTCTCTTTATTATATATGTCCTTATTTATGATATTCCTGATCTACTTTAATTTTTGTTATACTTCTTCCTTTGTCTAATTGTGACAAAATGGGGATATATATATATATATATATATATTATATATATATATATATATATATATATATATAGTTGAGCACTAAATGCATGATATGATATGTTTGGAAGTGGAATTGGATATTTTTTGTGCATGCATTTCGCAAGTACTTAAGAGGAGCTACAAATGATTGTTCTAAGGGGGAGCTTCAAGTGAATGTACTACACATGGTTTATAGATGTTCTCTTGAATCAAAGCTTCATGATTGTATGATGAGTTGTATATGGTTGTGTTTTGTCACAAAATTGACAAAGGGGGAGATTGTAGTTGTCAAATTTCGAAGTTCCGGATGGATCACAAGCATACTCAAGTATTCTTTGGCAACTCATGAAGATCACTTAAAAATAAACTCAACATCTCGAGATTGGCTCAACATCTCAAGCATTAAAGACTTTTCATGGTTCGAGACTGAAGCACTCTGTATGTGTCAACCATCAGGTGGTATAACCTTGGAATGACCTTAGGTTAGATGTTTATAAATCATGGCCATAACTATAATATTCATAGTATAAACTCTCTGAAGTTCGGCTAGCCCAACTTCTAGTTCGGCCAGCTTAACCAAATTCAACCATCCTAATAATATTTGGGCAAGTATACAGTAAACGTTGAAAAATCTGTTGTAAGTTTGGCAAGCCTAACTTTGGGTTCAGCCAACCTAACTTGGAATTGGGCCAGCCCGTAAGTTCACGGGTTAAGTTTTCAACAATTCATTTCTTTAAAATTCCGGGAGATTTGGCCAGCCGAATATTGGCTTGGGCCAGCCGAATTTTGTAAAGATCTTATCCCACGAAATGCGAGTGTCATTGGAATCCTGCCAGTCGAACCAACATTCAGGCCAGCTGAATTTTCAAATCCTTTGGCTATAACTAGAGGCCTTCTCCCATTCATTTTTAGAAAGAATATCTGTCAGAAACCTCCTAGACCTAAGAGAGAAAGTCAATCCCTCCTAAACCTATTTGTGCGGTAAGTCTAATATTCTATTAACTTATTTTATTCTCTTTCTCAAGTTAGCTTTAATTGTTTTTAAAGAGTTATCTAAACTCTACTTGAGATTTAGAGAATAGAATTTGCAGCAATTAGGGTTTTGTTTATAAATATTGAAAACACATTAGATCCTTATATTCTTTTTAGGTTGAACTCATACACGTCTTCATCAACATCCCAAGAAAGAAGATCATTGCAATCAAGCTACAGTAACATCTTCGACTTGCCATTTAAAGATAAGTATTGTATTTATATTTATTACATTTTGGATTTTTCTAAGATAGCCTAGAAATCTCAGCGGGTTGTTTTATGGTGATCCCATAAAAATTACAAAGTGGGTTTTGTTCTGATAGCCCGTGAAAATCATAAGAACTATATAAAATTGTTAAAGTGACCCTGTGAAAACCTTGAAATAGTGAAAGCCAAAATTATGAGGGTAGTAATTTTGGAAGTCAAGTAGGTGTGAGTTTACGCACCGAACCACTATAACTCCTTTGTGCATTGTGGTGATTATTTTAATTATTTATATGCTTTCCTTGTGATTGATTAACTCTTGCTGAGTTTGATATTTTGATTTCAAAGACGTCGTGGAATAAGGTTGTCCTGCCTAAATCTTTTAGGTGAATGTTGTCCTACGAACTATTTGATATCAAGAATTCAATAATCTAAGCAATTGAGTATAAATATTTTATTATTCCGCATTGTATCGAAATATTTTGCATTGTCCTATTCACCCCCTTCTAGGACTTTTATAACTCGTACTTTCAGAAGCTTAAAAAAAAAAAAAAAAAAAAAAAAACAGTATCATTAGACTCTAGTGTGGTTAGTAATCAGGAACCTAGTCGAAGATGTAGAGTTTACTCAATTTACCTTAATGAGGATGATTCTCAAGTTAACTCAGCAAGGGTTGGTTTAAATCATAGTTCAGAGAAATTTTCTAGTAGCCATCAAACAACTGATAGAAATTCATATCTGATGCTAGCAGGGATTTCAGTAAGATAGTTGCTACTAGATCTGACTTGATTGAACACACGATCAAGTCAACTAGAAATGAGTTGAGTGACTTAGTTACAGATTGATAATCAAAAGGCTTTTGCAGATATACCTTAGTTGGAGCGAAACTATACTCTATCAATGAACAAAGAAGATCCTAAACCAATGCCGACTCAGCATGAGGACTCGCCTGACCAATACAACAACCGACTCGCCAAACTGAGTTGAACCAAAAACTTACTGCATCACACTATCCTGACCCGAATTTGATTTCGAACTCAGATGTTGGCTAGAGCAATGGGTTCCAGCAACAGGCTTCCAAAGAGGAATGCTGATCTTGACTCAGCAAGAAATAGCTCTACAACTTTATGAGGAGTCAGAACAGAATGCTTCTCCTTTCTTCAACTCCCACCTATCTCTCTCCCTCATTGCTCGACCAGAACGGGTTTAGACTCAGCCCCTAGCACACGACTCAAAATGGTTGACCCGATTCAATGTAGTAGAGAAAAACGATGCTCTCACTCTCTCTTTTTAACTTTCTATTTCTGGAAAGGGGGTCGCCCTTGAAGAGAGCTATATGGCCCCTCACTAATATGCTTCTACAGCCTTCCGGTGTGACAAATCAAAAGATTAGTTACAACTATTCAGTGTCTTAACAAGTGGATTAGAGAAGAGAGCCTCAGATTTTGATTACTTGGCAGAAATCTAATGTTACAGATGAACTCCAAGTATTGCAAGCCAACAAATGGACATCCCTGACCTGGAAATGAGGTCCATCACAAGGTGATGGGTTTTTCCGGCTTAAACGGGGAAGAAGACATTATCGTTAATGGAAAAACATGAAGGGGTAGTTAATCTTATAATCTTATGATCCACAATGTATGGAACCCATCATACAGAGAAACATCACCAAAATATCAATGGTTTGCGAGATTTTGAGTTGTGGACAATATCTCGTATGTTTTTTAGATTCTCAACGAGAACTCATAACTGATGCTAAGAGGGCTCCTGAAAGCCCTAAATTTAATGTTCAGGATGCACCAAGAGGTTTCTAGGAGAAAATGTGTGGTTGATATCGAGCCAATGCATGGACAAGTAGATTCCTTCCGCCCATTCATAGCTGTGAAACCCTAACACCAGGGAGAGATGCATGGCTAAGATTTCTTAAAAATGAAGGGTTAGGATTGAAGAATCCCCTGCGAATGCGGATTGCCAACATGACAGGGAGAAATGGAAAATTTCTCTTTCGAAAACTGTTGCATGCACCTCCGACTTGCATTAGAAATCATGTGCATGCACACATATGTCAGTGTGAGGAAAGACCTAGGATTTGGTTGGAACTTCATGCCCCACGTGATGGACGGTTTGGATCATCTGAATATTAGTAAATGGTGGGCTTTCTGATGATCAAATGGTCATTCATCCATTTGAACCGTCAATGGCGAGAACAAAGAAAGAGAGAGAAAATCTCTCTTTATTTTAGAATTTGTCGAGTCAACCCAACTTTGATCGGGTTCTAGGTTCGGTGCTCTGTGGGTGTACACCCACTAGTGTATGCACAACCCTAAGGTGGGGTCCACATGGATGTGATGTAAAATCCACTCCATCCAGGAGGTTCTATGGGCCCATAAACTAGGTCTATCTAGAGATGAGGTAGGTCCAAAGCTCAGGTGATCCATGTTACTCGATCTTGTGTCCAAATGACGTTTTCTGTCTATGATACAACGGTCAGATTGATTCCAAGTTTATTCATTGACCGAAAAAAGGTTCCTACGACATGTTTAAGTGAAATTCAATGACGGATCCAGTGATTAGATGATCGAGTTGTGTATCTTGAGTATTGTAGACTCTGATAAATGGTGGATTTTGCGACGTAAGGCCAACAATTGATAAAGGACTGTTCATCTAGGTTAGGATTTCAAAAATGGGGTCTTGTGGACATATTACTGTTGGTTTACACCCCAAGTGCAAAGTTGCAATGTAGTAATAATTCGGTGGGACTGAGGTCAAATCCATAGAGAATGGGGAACACAATCTAGTGCTAATCTTATTTTAACTGGGTTGGTTAGATTTTAATCTAGCAATTTTACGAAAAAGTGAAAAACAAAAAGATAAAAGGACTAAGGATTTGGGGATCAACTTGTAGCAATCACTATATTTATTTCATCGATTCAGTGGTTATAACTTAATTACAATCGAAGTCCTAATCTATCCAATCGGAAGATGGAGCGGTTAAATCAATTAGAAAAAATGTTTAAAATATGAATTCGATTGAACCATTCTCTCATGAAGCACTCGTACATCAATTGCAGGGAATCAAAAGCGTCTATAGCACCATTAGGGGACCATAGTTCAATCAACTTTACAAATTGAATCCTTCTCTAGGTCAAGGCAAAATAATTGTTAAATCAAGCACTTACCACACCCAACGTGCGCAACAAATTAAGAGATAAATGACTCATAGACTTTAAAGTAAAATAAAATCTATTCAATCTAATATCATAATTCCAACCATTGTTTGCTGAATCAAATAAACTAAATAATGAAATTAACTACAAACTTCATCCCTTAGCCTTAGATAAGACATGGTTAAACTAAAAATCTTTAAGAAAAACATAAATACTAACTGGATAAGAAAGATTGGAGAAGAAGGAAGAACTCCTTGAAGCACCACCACTTATTGCTCTATTCTTCCTACCCTAATTCGTCCTTATAAGTAAATAAGAGACCCATATTTATAAGGTTTGATGGCATTGACTTTAAAACCACCTTAAATTTTCACAAAAAGTTATGTCGGTCGGACCGAAGTCGCATATGAAATTTTTATACAGAATCTATCAAATTTAAGTGGACCGAAGTTATCTCAGGTCGAACTGAAGTTGGCTTACAGTTGGACCGAACAGTCTATTTTCTCTTCTATTTAACTTGTGATTTTGCCAGTCTTTTTTCTATCCTTTACACTTAGTTTTCTTGGATATTTAGTATGTGAATTCTTTATTAAACACCTTCAAATCTCCAAATCTTCATTTAGTAATCTGTCGAGCATTAAATCTTCCTTTTAGCATCAATTTCACCTTAAGCTCTTAAAATCACATCGCACATAAAAACATGCAAATTAGATTGATTAAGAACTATCATGTTTATAAAACCAAGGAATAAATAGGGGAAAATATGCAATTTTTCACACTCAACAATTATCCAAATTTGGTACAGATGATGATGTGATCGTCCATCTAGAAAATCAACGGATAGATGGCTTGATCTATAGATAAAAAAATATTCTTGATGGTTGGATTGATGAATGATTGAGTTTATAAGCTAATCTTGAAGTCGATTGTCTGATTGGTCTTATTCCATGGTTAAGATGAAGGATTGTTCATGTCAATTTAGGACAAAAAAAAAAAAAAAAGGGATTGATTTATCTTTGTGCATGAAATGATCTGAGGTGTTTAGGTGTGATATCACACACCTCAACGGGTAGATTTAGATCATGGGTCGAATAATCACTGATGATTAAATCCTACGTCGAGAAGTCAAGGGTCAATAAAGGGCAGATTGAACTTAAATTACATGGGTACATTAGGTAGCCCAACATTAGGCAGTTAAAATGGCGAATCGTGAGTAATCAAGCAATGTGTAAGTTATAGGTTATATGTGTTCTCACACACACTTATGGTAAATTTGATTTTAAATGGTAGCACATGAGTACTGAAAATTACAAGGTGTTACAATCTACCCCTCTAAGGAAATCTCGCCCTTGAGATTTGATAACGTACATCCCGATCATTAAGTAGTAAAATTATCCTAATGGTATACCCTATGTCGCTTATGTCCAAATGTGCAATCGCAAGCTGGATTTTAAACAAGCTATATCTATATTTTTCAACAATCCTTGCACCTTTAGCCAACTAGGTCGGTTAATGTATTTAGGTTTCACTAAAGTTTAGAAATGTTTTCAGTACATACTAAATGTTAGGGTTTTTAATGTCCACAAACCACATAATTCTTACAGTGTTTACTAAGACTAGGAGTTTATTTAGGAAACAACTAATACTATATATATATATATATATATATATATATATATATATATAATATATATTATTTTACAATTTAATTCATTTTGATCTACTCCTCAAAAAATAAAAATTCCCTTGAGATTTTAGATACATATTTTAATTACTATGGTCACACTAATACATATTCACAAAACTTCTAGTCCTCATAAATTACTTTATTATCACTCAAAGAAATTTGTAAGGATTGAACCTTAATCGACTCCCTCAAGGTTGGGTGCATTCAAGGCATATATGCGATGGGTTTTCTATTTCTTTGTTTGAGGTCGTGAGGCTTGAGTAGGATTCGAATAAATCTGATTTGGAGGTCGAGGCTTTTCTTGCTTTATTGGAGGAAAAGTTCTATCATCTCGTAATTTCTTATAACATTGTTTTAAGATATGACCCAGTTTTCCACAATAGTTGCAAAGTCTAACCTAATTTGAAGAATGAGTTGGGTGAGATATGAATTTCACCCTCTTTTCAGTCACATGAGGTGAAGATGGTGCTGACCTAACCTTAATCGTCAAACCTCGAATATGAATACGTGTTTCGACCATAAGCTCGAAATAGTTTTCTACTCGCATGGCTTTGTCTATGACATCCGCAAAGTTAGTGAAATCCATAGTGCACAACCTCAAATGAATTTTAGGTCAAAGAACTTCCTTAAACTTCTATAGTTTATATGTCTCATCATTAATAGCCTCTAGTGCATAGTGTGACAACTCTCAAGACATGCATCATATTAAGACACTAACATATTTTCCAACTTTAATATGAGGAATTGATTTATTTTCTTGTTGTGGTAGCATTGGGGAAAGTATTTTTCATTGAACTTCCTATGAAACTTGGCCTAGGTCCATTAATAATCCACTGGAGCTCTCCTTAACACACTCTCCCACCAGATATTGACCTCACCCTCCAAGGTATAAGTAGCGAGAGTAACCTTCTGAGCGTCTGAACATCACAACGATCTCATCATCTCTACCATTCGATTCAACCAATGTTCTGCCATGAAGGTCGGTGCCCTTAATCTCTGAAATCTTTCAAATATATCTGCTTCTCTAATCTCCTCATACTTTGAGGCTAGTGCACGAATATTGTGTTGAAGGGTCTCTAACATAGTGGTAATCGAAGCCTGTTGCTATTGTATGATAATAGTCATCTAACTAATAACATCATAAGGTAGAGCTTCATGTTATGCATTTAACGTAGGTGTGCCAACAAAACCCACAGGTGGTGGAGATGGGGTATCTCATTTCGTTAACTCCCTTTTAGGGTTACCTAGTCTAACTGGAGATACAAGAGTGTATTCAGGACTCTTCTCGCTAAAAACCTCATCTATTGGTGAAGCCAATAAATAGGAAGTTTGTGGTCTCGGGCAACGGGATTTTGAAGCCATAATCCTGTCAAAAGAAAGGATTTGTCATTGCCCTATCCACATAGGTTTAAACAAGTCTTGATCTAAGATCACAAACAGTTTATACATTCCCCAGTTACAAAGGAGAAACTTAGACAAAAATTACTTGACCGGAGTGTCGTTCGAATCGATAAAAGCTCGACAACTCTATATTCTTTATAACTATATATAGCAAGACTCCTAAGGTCCTGAGATGATCAAATAAGCATCTTTCTATCTAAGTTATGATGCAAATATATAAAACACATTTTCTAGATTTTTTTAACCCATTTTTAAGGTTTTATGAATATTCTAAACTTTTACAAGTTATTACAAAGTTATATTTGTGACCCAAGAAAAATTACAAGAAGTCTAAACTTGTGACTTATTGAATCTAACCAGATTTTTTCCACCCTAATGCCAAAAATCCAACAAAAGGATATTATTTCTAATAAAAATGAAGTTTGGAAAGCTCATATGTTAAATTTAAAAGAATATTATTCGAATGTCTAGTTTAAGAGTTGTTCTCATCCAATACACATTAAGGTGGTCATTTGTCTTCCCACGACACCTAAATTCTGTTTCTAAGTTGTCTTCCCACAACACCTAAATTTTGTTTCTAAGTTCAACAATTATCCTAATAATTTTCAAGAGAGCCTAAATTTTAGATCTCTAGATTCACAAAACACCCTAATGTTAATGGGATTCCACTTATAATCAAGTCTCTAAATTCATCAATATATCCTTGGGTATTAAAGCTTGTATAAGTCTCGTTTCCCTAAGGCTTAGTTTATCTAAAATCTGCTCTGATACCATTTGTAACGCCCCGTACTACGAAAACTGAGAATACTACTCTTTTTTTTTTTTTAAATCCCTTCTTAACCTTAAAATTGAAAATCTTAATTCAAGCAATCTCATTAATATTCAGAGTT
This sequence comes from Magnolia officinalis, assembly GCA_021015155.1. NCBI lineage: Eukaryota > Viridiplantae > Streptophyta > Magnoliopsida > Magnoliales > Magnoliaceae > Magnolia > Magnolia officinalis. The sequence continues at coordinate 42,675,163 of JAJHSJ010000009.1, forward strand.
GGCAGCAATTACTAGTGGAGTAAACCATGCATTGAGCACAAGTTTTCAATCCAACATCATTAAAAAAATCCAAATATGATGCCTTGAAAGGACTTATACAAATCAAATACCAAAGGTTCACTAAAAGCATAAATGAAGATCTATCAACAAATGATGAAGCCTAATATGCTCAATTGTAGCGATCTTACACTTCAACAATGTATTAGAAAACACATTGAGATTAAAATTGTTCAATTTTACTCTGAAGGAGAAGGCTAAGTCATGGCTTTACTCCTTAAGACCAAGGTCGATTGGGACATGGGCCGAGATGTCCTGAGTTCCTTAAAAGGTTCTTCTCGGTTTATAAGACCAATACTGTCACGCCCCAGACTTGTTAACCGGACTCACAAGGAACCCGATGGCTGGTTCTGGTCGCAACAGCCTCCGTAGTACCCCATTCTCGGCTCCTGAGGCAGGTTCCGATCCTGTGATCTTACAAGGAGGATTTCCATAACAGTATAGTCATTCCAATACGAGCATACCCAAGATCACAACAAGTAAATCTTAGAATAACAAAGGCACACATCACAAAATCCACTATGAATTTGAACTTTTTCAAGTATCCATAAGGTCCAAAAGAACATACATGAGATAATAGAAGGAAGAAAGGAAGTCTACAACACTAGGTCCTCAAGCTCAGCTCTAATCCAAACTCTGTCAGTGCGACGCCTGCCTAGGATCTCCTGCACGCATCAATCGTGCATAAGCTTATAGAAAGCTTAGAGGGTGGTGAAAGTATGTGACAATGGTTCTCAGAAGAAAATAGAGAATGCAGAAGGGAGTCATGATCAATACTAATACCATTAGCCTTACCAAGGCTATCATGAATGTAAGAAACTATACCAAGGCAGTACGATAATGCAGGAAGCCATACCAAGGCTATATAATGCAATGAGTACTATAATGCAATGAGTACTGTAATGCGATGAGTACTGTAATGCAATGAGTACTGTAATGCAATATGAGTACTGTAATGCGATGTGTACTGTAATGCAATGAGTACTATAATGCATTATGAGGCTTACATAGCCGATGCAAATGCAATGCGAAGTAATGTCAGTGCTCATATCCAATCCACTTATCAAGTACATTTTCATCATAAAGAAATCACCGGGGTCCATTACATTTCTGGATGATTGCCGCTCCATAGACCCCGCACAGTCAAATGAGCGTAAGAGACCTCACTACCCTACCTGTAGACAGTCAATCACCAGCAAGGCTTGAAGGTAACGGACCAATTCACGAGCTGGTCAGACTCAGCCTAGCAATGCCCCCTTACATCAGGCGAGTAAGGTCACATCCCTATCTAACCGACTACATGACAGTGGGAGTCGTGGCCTAATGGTATAAGGCCCTCGTGTGTTCATATATTTCACTCGGTCACGGCGTTGGAGCAAATCCTTGGTACCATGAAAGTTTTGAGAATTTCACTCATGGGCATCCTATGCACCCGATATGCTCAAGTAACATTTCCGATGTCCAATCCTAGCCATCCACGATGTAACTGTGGAGGCTATAGCCCTGATAAAGTAAGGGCGATAATTGTCCATATGCTATGCAATGCCAGATGCATGAATCACACAATCAACCATGCAACAATTCCAAGTATCTAACGTGCTCAAGAGGGAATACTACGTCCCTCGGAGAAGGTAACATGCAATGCCCAATGACATAATATGACCACACACACAGTGTCAACCAAGCATATAATGATGTACCTGGGTTATGAGGATGAATTTAATCACACTATATGGGGATATACAATGTATATTACATTTCTCCTATCCAAGAGGGAACCAAGACTAGGTACTTAGACAATATCCTTAAGAAAATCCAACTTCTAGTGGGGGCCCATTTACCTGGGGTAGCCCACAAGACTAAGTATACAAGCTACGGGTCTAAGTAATATAGAAATGAGCCTAGTAAGAGTCTAAGATGAGTATCCGATCACTCTTAAATACAACCGGGCATAGAGGGGTCCACAATGGGGACATTTAACCACCATTCCCCAAAAAGACATATCAACCATGAACTATATGGATAGAAGGCCCAAAGCCTACATTTAAGATACAAATAAAGGTAACCACATTACATATATTCCTCATAATAGGCCATAAAAAGATATAATACCACTTTTAACAACATGGGCCCCAAGAGGAAAATTAAGGCCTAAGGCTCAATTCCCAATGACCATAGAATTCATGCATTAAGTTGGACTTGGTGGGCAGCCCACATACACAGTATATGGCCCAAAATTAAGTTTAAGTTTGGATGATGAAATGGGCCCAACTACATCAGCCCAATAACTAACAATTTAAGTGGACAACCAAGGGCCCAATACTATCCTTATCTTAGCCCACAAGTCCATCAAAATGGTGGTAGTTGGCTCAATATATGGTTGGGCCAAGCTAGGACGTCCCAACCCCCTCTAGGCCCATGGGATGCCCCAAAAATCTAATCTAAGATGGGGTCCTCATGTGATCACTAAAGGTGACCCAAAAGAATGCACTAATTAAGCCTAAAGATTATAAAATATAAGTATGCAACACGCACACGAGTTCTCAATATGGTGGATCCCATGTCTAATAAAGTTTCAACCATAATAATGTACATTTAAGGCCCCTTGATAAACGTTCGGCCCACTCAGCTTCCTGGGCTTGCTAAAGCCCAGAAATTAGTCAAATAAGTGGGAATGATCTCATGAAGGCCAACAATATTCATAAGGAGCCCCACCAGATGGAGGGTGTGTATACATCAAGAAAAGATCAAGTGAACCTTTTACTGAATTGTGAATCCAGTAGCAACCCAAGGCAGAGAGTGCCTCCATGATCGGGCGATCCAAGGCTTGGATGGCCTGGACCAAACATGCTTTAAGGTAGGTTCCACATACATTTACATTGATCCTCAAACAAATAGACTAGAGCCTATGGTGGGCCTTTAACCATCCATAGAAGAAACCCATGGGCCTACCTTAGGACCACCTAGGAGGACATCCAACCTCAACTGGTTTCCTAGAGGTAGCCCGCCACTACTCGAACATGAATTAAGGCCCAAGGCCTAAGGCAATCCATGACCTAGTGGGCTTTTTAATATCCCGGATTTTTGCAAATCTGGGATTAGACGTCCTTAGGCAATGGGTTGCTCCTAACACCTTATTAATTCGTCAGAACTGAACCCCATAGTCTAAAATCGCTTTTGAACCCATTTCCTTCACAAATCTCACCCTTCACTACCTTGTTCTTTCAATTTTTCTAAGCACTTTCATCCTAGACACTATCCTAAACTAGCTAAGTAGTATAACTTGGATCACTTTATATACAAACTACAAAGGCCCAGGTACCACCTTAGACAGAAATCATACAGGACTAAATCCTTTAGAAATTAGGCGAGAATTAGCTAGTGTTAAACTAGAGTACCTGTGAAATTAGCACCAATCACTTTAAATACGATCTGCAAAACCCAAAACTTATAGAATCATTGACGCTAGGTTACCCTAAAACCTAGGATTAATCTCATTACCCGGCTGCTCACGGGAGCATCTCGAAACTCCGTATCGGATCTGGACCGCACGTCGGAAGTCCGATTAACACGAAGTTAAGGAACTAGGACCGCCTCGCTGGGCTTGACAACCATCTCAGAAATCAAATCCAGATAGTGTCCCAACGCTATTCACTTGAGCTCGGAGTGAAGAGTGTGAGAAATGCGAAATTAATTCAAAATAAAATATCTTGAATAGTAATCTGGCACCTCTCGCTTGCGGATCAGTTTTAAGCAACCAGACCATCAGAATCAGACCAAATTACACCCTCGGATCAGAAGAAATTTCATACACATTTACATGTACTCGGAATCTCCGATCGAGATCCGCTGACCGTTGAACTGAAACTGGTCCGCCATGCATGATCTGGAATCCCGACCGAAACGAAAACTTAATAGAACGTAGATCCAGCGTTAGTGAGCTTAAGTCCAACCTTTGGCTCAAGGAGGCCGCCAGACAGAAACCCTCTTTTAAGCTGAAACAATGCAGATTTGTGATTTATAATGTAAGTATACCTTGAACATAAGTCTTAGTTTTTAGGTTATATAAGGACCTTAACCCTCTCTCATGGCAGCCATACGAATTTGAGGTTGAGAGAGGGAAAGAGAGAGAAAAGAGAGAGAAAGTGTGGGAGCTGTGGGAGAATCTCCCTGCCACTCTTCCCTGCCGCTATACGAGCCACCGCTTCGTTCTGATCGCTTCCGGCGATTCCAACTCCGTTTCTAAGTAAGAAACCCTAACCCTAATCTGATTGGGGTTTGGATGGTTGTAGGTTATGAAATAGCTAACCTATTTCGTTCTATAGGTTGCCAAACTGCCGAATACAGAAGCTTAGCAAACCTATCGACTCGTTACGATTCTACGACAAAAGGTGCGGACTTTAGGTGTATAGGTTATGGTTTTCAACGCTTTCAATGTCAGATAATGATAGATTCATGATCTGCATGCAATTGCACATGTACAAAGTGCTGTCTGTTTTCCGTTTCGATTAAAGATGAAAAATATGGAATTCTACATAGTTAGGTATTTGTAGAAAGTACGGTATACGTATATTTTTTAGAAATGTGTTTGACATGTTTATTTATTGTATGGATATACGATGTATGGATAAAATACTTATTTGGAGAAAGGATTCGCCTAAATACATGTTTTACTTATATACACTATGTATGTTGAAATTGCGTATTCTAGAAAATACTGTATACATATAAATTTTGGAGATGTATTTATCATGATTATTTGTTGTAGTAATATATTATACATGGATAAAATACTCACTTGGCTAAAGGATAGCCCTAATACATGTTTTGCTAACATACACCATGTATGTTGTAATAGTGTATTCTAAGTGTTTGTGAAAATGACTGAATGAGTATAGAATTCTCATTCGTGCTCGCCATGACTATTGTCATGGATATATGATTGTTTGTATTGGCGATACCCCCTTTGACGAAAGGATTTGCCCTAAATCACGCCACGGCCAATATACACTATATATGCTAAAATGTGTGGCCCAAGTGTTTGTGGAAATGACTGAATGAATATGGAACTTGGATTCCTGCTTGCCATGACTATCCATCGTGGGTGTATGCGTGTTATGATTGGGGAAACTCCCTAGTGAAAGGATTTGGCCTAATGCCTATGTGATCAACATATGTATTCTAAAGTGTTTGTTGAAATGTATGAATGAGTAGTAGTTAGTAAATTGTAATGTATAGAGGTGATGAGATATGATTCTCAACTCCTTTAACTATGTGTATGATTTCCTTGAATAGCTATGTGATTAGGAATTGAATATGTACAAACTCATGCTTGTGTTGTGCTTCATAACATGCTCAACTGCCTTTATGATTTTATCTATGTAATGCATATGTTTAAATTCATATTTACGTTGTATGATCCGTCATGGGTGATGGGGGAGTGGAGCAACGAGTGCGTGCAACAGCCCTGCAGCCCTAAACGGATAATACCAGACCTTGATTGTATGAGTTGAATCTTGATCCATTACTGCTTTATCTATCTGCAATTGATTGTGTTTGGGGCTATGATTATAGTCCAGACAATCGGTACCAGAATTGAATTCGTGGCTGTGATTCATTTGCCACGTGAGATGTGTTCGACGAACCCGAGTCGTACTTCGGTTGACGATAGTGGTTGGCCACACGAAGTGCTTATGCGCTTCATATCGTTCAACTTGTTGTACGCTCGAGCTAGCCGAGCTCGTCAAGTAACCCGATCTGTCTTATGTATGTTCACCATGTTTGGACGCTACTGCTTGAACCTAGGGTACCAAACTTACCAGTGAAATCCCTTTTAACCATGATACCTCGATCCGCTAAGACATGAGCGGGCATGGTGGTATGGGACACCGTGGTCGAGCTGTCGGCCTACGCTGGGGCCACGTGCCTCCCCGTAGTGACCATTGAGCAACCAAACTCGTGAGCCGAATACGGTGGTATGGGACACTGTATTCGAGCTGTCGACACCTACGGCGAGAGCCGAGTACGGTGAGACCTGTATTCGTGCTGACGAGCGATGAGTCCTCCGTAGTGTCTTCGAGTATACTCTAAGGTTTATTATTGGCAACAAGCCCTTCACAGCAACTAGAGCATGAGTTGAGCCAAGTACGGTGAGATCTGTATTCGAGCTGACGGCCAGCGATTGAGCCGAGTACGGTGAGACCTGTATTCGAGCTGACGACGAGCAATTGAGCCGCATACGGTGAGATCTGTATCCGTGCTGACGGGTGACGAGCCCTTTGTGATGCCTTCACTATGCCTCTCAAACCATAATATCGTATGAGATTAACTAGGACTGACGACCCTAGAATGGATCATGTTTGGGAATGATACAAGGATGGTACCTTAGTTTCCCAATACTGCTGTTTGAAATGGACTAATAACTACTCGGTAATCATGCTCATCATCGCACTGCATGTGCCTGGTAGATGTGGAGCACTGAGGAAGGTATGCATCCGCGAACGTAAGATGATGTCGCATGAGGGTGGTTTGGCAAGGGCATACATCATGTCATTTCATACTTGCATTAAATAAGAGTAGTTAAAATTGTTTGGCTGTACTGCTTTATCATTACTGCTTGACTGAATTGATAACATGTTAACCTATGCTTTATTGTTCCACTGAGTTGATCACTCACTCCCACGTTACGGGACGGTGTTTGCAACACCAACCAGATTTGTTGAGTTTCAGGTGATGGCGATGCTTATGAAGCAGAGCCGAACTACTACTATGATGTTGAGGAGGAGTTCTCCTACTGTACTCTCTGACAGGTCTATGAAGACCTGGTATTGTATTGACGGGGCTACGGTACTTGGGATAGGAGACATTACACTTCCTCACATTTGGTATATTTAAAACTATACTTGTAATTATTTAACCTGGTAATGTTATCACACTCTGGAGACTCATCATAGTTTATATATTTTATCTATCTATCACAGTCTTCCGCTTGCAAATTTAACTGTCTCTGGAGTATGATATGTTGTTTTGGCTTAATCTCACTCATGTTCAATGCACGAATACAGTCAACATTCAATCATCGTTCATTTTGTTGCATAAGTGATGTTCTGGAACTCGGGAGTTGAGTTTATGCTCGACCCTCGATTTTCAGGGCGTTACAAGATGGTATCAGAGCATGATTTGGATTAAACCGGACCTGGGTTATGGTCACACAACGCACACTGATGCACTCTGACTTAGGAGGGAGCGACGGAACATAGAAACAGTCATAGGTATTCCGATTTCGCCAATCGGCGAAGTTCACTAAAGTCGAACGCCGAAAACAAACCCGAAATCAAGTCCGTATTCAACCATGGTCGCACGGGTCGACCTTAAAACATTCCTAGGTCGTCTATTAAAGAGTCTAGATTACCCCAACCATTGAAAATAGATAGAATACGGGATAAATGTGATGAGGACAACTACTCCGAATCCTCGGAGCTTCTCTGGACTCCTCACAGTGACTTCTCAATCCACGAGGGAAAGAAAGCAGAAAATAGAAAAAATTCTAATAAATTCAAAATTGATTAATGAATGACTAAAAATAAGTTCACTACCCTTTCAATAGGGATACAAGTAATGGGAAGAAATCAGAAACAAACTACAAGTAAGACTCCTAGAATTCGCGACTTACTAAGGTTGTGATGTCTACTAGTGCGCAAGGTTTTTAATTAAAAATACTAAGTGTCCTATTTGACTTCACTAAACCATTTTCCTAATTATTCTAAGCTCTTTACGCGATGAGCGCAACTCCTAAAGCCCAACAGATGAAGGGTAATCAAACTAAAACTACTATTTTTAGCAAAATGAAATTGAAACGGGGAAATGACCGTCAATCAGAGGGTTTTCTTACAATTCTGGGTTGCGCAACCCGGCATAGTGGGGTTGGTTGGTTTCATTAGCTCGTTCTACCCCAAATTCATATATTTTATGTTAGATAACTCATTCAGGATTGCAAGTTACGTCCGATTATCCCGAAACTACCCGAAATGGAGCGAATCGGGATCGAGGGGCCAAACGGAGCACTTCTGGAGGGATCCAAGGTGGGACCCAGGGTTTTTTAGAGCCTAGGGGACTGGAGGATCACAACCGTGGGGCCCCATTTCAAAAATTGCAAATTCTTTTGGCGAGACCCTCGCCGACTTTTTGGTTGGGCCGGGCCCGCGGCTCGGGCCGATCTCTTTTGGGGGTCTGATATACCCCCTAACCTTGCTCCCGTCCCATTTTCATCTTCCAAAACCCCACCTCCTTCACAAAGCTCCCCTCCAAGCCGTTTTTCCCTCTTGCATTGCTGCCCTCTCTCGCAAATCGCCTTTCCAATCATCCTCCCTGTTGATTTTGACCACAACCTACCCATTCCCATCGTCCACAGCAGTCCTCTCCTCCATTTCCTCTTTGTTTTCTCATTTGGATGCCTACACGCCCCCTTGAAGCTCTAAAATCGTGCAAGCTCCCTAAGCCATCCTACTTTTCCATTTCCTTCTCCATTCGTTGTCTTTGGGGCCTTTTACAACATCTGTTGAGGCTCACATCTAGGAGAACCAAACCTCCAGCCCTTTTTCTCTCTCTCCATCACTTTCCATTCACTTTTCCATGGCTCTATCCGAGCTTAGTTCGGCCACCTTCGCGATGTTTATGCTTTTATGATTGATGGGTGTAGTAGTTGGTACGATGTTCTAGATGTGTGAGGACGTTTAGGGCCCGTTCGACCAACTGCATTAGGTGAGTTTTCAGGTGGATAAAATTGTATAAGTAATAATAAATGTACGTGTAGGGTATGGTTTCTAGATTGGTGTATCCCATGTTTTCCAATACCATGTTTGGAGTGTGTGCAATTAAAAGTAAATTCCGAGATCTCCTTTCAACTAACACTTAGAAATTTCGATTCCTGGGATTTGGAAATCCCATCTCACACTTTCCGACACAAGGCTCATTTTTCCAAAGCCTATACCATTAATTTAATTCCCTCCCACCCTCCTACCAACCTTGCCATTTCCAATCCTGAGGGTAGGATTAGTGATGCAGTCCCATTTAATACAACTAAAAGACCACTGGCCAAATAGTGTTGAAGTCATAAAGTCCCTTGATATACATTAACCCACCACACTCTGATAGCTTAAGCTTTTAGAGTAAATGGTTGTTTGACAAATATGACCCTTAGAGTTTGGACCTAGGGCGGTACTCCTACTTTTCCGACAGACCTGACCGTATAAGGAAATCCAACAAATTAATAATGTAAACCCCAGGATCTTCTTAGCTAGTATGAACATGTGTTGAAATTCTCGTGCGTAGTTAAATTCGAGTTCCGACAACCCAATTCCAATCAGACAACTTTGACCCTAGGGGATAAAACAATTCTTTATTTAGAAAGGGTATAAAATCATTTGGTGTATAAGCATAGACTTTAGATTGCAACTAGTGGATTACCGCTGCTCATAAGTTGAGCCTGGGCTGCTGATTAGACTAAGAAATGTAAACGACTAACAATGCTAAGATAATTGAGTGATAGACGTAGTTAGTTGGCTTGAATAGGTTGGAGCGAGACCCCGTTCCGTTGTTGAATCCCCTTAATACTTTAGGCTTCCTTATATAACTCTTAGGGATCTTGTTTGACGTAGAAACTATTCACAATTAGAGAAAGCCTATATATCCCTTGGATTCAATGTTAGGTCCAATCAATACATCCCTTAGAATTTCCTTCTCAAGGACTTAGTACAATGGAACACGGAGTAGAGAAACTACATATAAGCAAGGGATTCGCGGTTTGAATCGAATTCTCATCCTGGTAGTGACCAATAAACCCTATGCTCTGATCAAGCAGAAGGTCGGATCGACTAGGATAAGAATTGATATGGCAACTTTCTGTTCTAGCTAGAGGCAGGAGGTCCATGTATCCGACTCAGACCCACTACACAACATTCCTTCCGTGTTGGCCGAACCACTTGCAACCAAAAGTTTATAACTTCGTCTTTGAAAAGTATTCGGAGTTATATAGCCGATAGTGACTTTGTCTTTTAGGCCCAAGGATTACCCAAATGGGCAACAAATAGTTAGGAATTAGGTCTCAAATTACATGCCATGTCGGCATACATTTTGTCCCATATGAATGAAGAAAGATAAACCTGCCTGTTAAGCTAGGCATGAATAAATAGGATCAGTCTGGACCGTGACAAAACTCCTTGGTAGGATTAGGCATCTTGCCACAAACTCACATCTGCCCTTGGAATCTACCACAACACCATCCGTGATATCCCTTTCTATAATCCTAGGTACCAAGACAGTATAGTAGTGGGAGACCGCATTTTTCATTTCATGTCAAGGATAAGTCTTAAATTACACCTTGTTCTGACATACGAATCAGGACATAGCTCTTGAGCCTTGAGGGTGAAATAAAATTAAGGGGGGGTTAACATTATGAGCCCAATCTAGTTAGGTCACCAATACACCTTTTTTATCCGGGTGGCACCAGCGGAAGCGTGGCAGACCCTCCCCCACTGCCTAGGATCGAAACGGTGCTCATTGAATATCGAACATTATAGAACCCTAGCAAGTTCTACAATACAAGGAAACCGTTTTAGGATGATTTTAGTAAGATTTGATTCACCCTTTCCTTGAACATAGATATCGAGACTCTCTTAGACTAAGACCTAAAGGGCAACCTTATAAATAGACACTTTGAACCTTTCCTGTTGGACATTCCCTACGTTTTAGAGTGATTGGATCACCAACCTCAACCTTTCCCGCATCTCCCAATCCACACCATCCCTCCCACCACCTCCACGCTACACACCGAATACCATACTATAGACAACGAAACCATACCCTAGTAATACCCTACTCACCCGCTAAACCTCTGAGTCATAATCTTCCTCCTCTCTCCTACCCCTTCTCACAACCGCTCACACCTCTCTAACCAGAAAATGGCCTTTTCTCAAAACCACCTACCCTTACTAACGAACTCCCTACCCCCTTCCATACCCCACCCACCCCTATCTCGGAAATTCCACCTTTCACCCCATAACAAAGCATGAACCCCCCTCTCTTACACCACAAACTCCTACCCTTAACGGAAAGTAAAACTTAAGACCTAACCATCCCGTACACCCCAACTGCCATCCGGTTGCCCTACATTGTAATCCTCATTCCCTACCCAACCCCCCCCTCGACTTCATCACAACATGTCCCATCCAACACATAGTATCCCACTAATCACCCTATTCCTTGAGACTTTCTAAATCCTGACCACCACCAGCAAACATCATTATCATTAATAGACACTAACTTATAATTACACGTAACCTCACCCCTCCAGGGACTCCTTAGAGTGATTCCTCTACGGAGTTACTGACATCTACAACTGCGAAGTTTTCGCGGCTTAACCCAATTCCCAATCCTGGGTGACTACGATGGACTCTCTGCTGACGAACGGATGACCAGGATCCACCAGGATTCGGAAGGGATACGATGAGCTTCCTACCTGGCCCGGTAGATGATCGATGTATCGGGATCGAGCCCAATATTTGCCGTCTCTCCGTGTTGGTCAAACAATAAAAACAGCTATCTTACTCTAAATTGTGGGAATTGTCGTCGAGACTCCAAATAGGTAAAAAAATAAATGGTAGCAAACCCTCAGGTATGAGAAATGGATAAAGAATTAAGTTTTAAGGGGGGTAGACTAAAATGAAACAGCTGGTATATACCCTACACGCGTAGAAACTTGGAATCAATACGTCTTAGGCAAATGAAATAATAGAAATCTTCCTTATTACCCTTAGCCAATTTCGGGGACGAAATTTTGTTTTAAGGGGGTAGATTGTAACATCCCGGATTTTTGCCAACCTGGGATTAGACGTCCTTAGGCAATGGGTTGCTCCTAACACCTTATTAATTCGTCAGAACTGAACCCCACAGTCTAAAATCATTTTTGAACCCATTTCCTTCACAAATCTCACCCTTCACTACCTTGTTCTTTCAATTTTTCTAAGCACTTTTCCTAGACACTATCCTAAACTAGCTAAGTAGTATAACTTGGATCACTTTATATACAAACTACAAAGGCCCAGGTACCACCTCAGACAGAAATCATACAGGACTAAATCCTTTAGAAATTAGGCGAGAATTAGCTAGTGCTAAACTAGAGTACCTGTGAAATTAGCACCAATCGCTTTAAATACGATCTGCAAGACCCAAAACTTGTAGAATCATTGACGCTAGGTTACCCCAAAACCTAGGATCAATCTCGTTACCCGGCTGCTCACAGGAGCATCTCGAAACTCCGTATCGGATCTGGACCGCACGTCGGAAGTCCGATTAACACGAAGTTAATGAACTAGGACCGCCTCGCTGGGCTTGACAACCATCTCGGAAATCAAATCCAGATAGTGTCCCAGCGCTATTCGCTTGAGCTCGGAGTGAAGAGTGTGAGAAATGCGAAATTAATTCAAAATAAAATATCTTGAATAGTAATCTGGCACCTCTCGCTTGCGGATCAGTTTTAAGCAACCAGACTGTCGGAATCAGACCAAATTACATCCTCGGATTAGGAGAAATTTCATACACATTTACATGTACTCGGAATCTCCGATCGAGATCCACTGACCGTTGAACTGAAAATGGTCCGCCACGCGTGATCTGGAATCCCGACCGAAACGAAAACTTAATAGAACGTAGATCTAGCGTTAGTGAGCTTAAATCCGACCTTTGGCTCAAGGAGGGCCGCCAGAAACACTCTTTTGAGCTAAAACAATGCCGATTTGATTATAATGTAAGTATACCTTGAACATAAGTCTATTTCGGTTAGTTTTTAGGATATATAAGGACCTTAACCCCTCTCTCATGGCAGCCATACGAATTTGAGGTTGAGAGACAAAAGAGAGAGAAAAGAGAGAGAAAGTGTGGGAGCTGTGGGAGAATCTCCCTGCCACTCTTCCCTGCCGCTATACGAGCTACACCGCTTCGTTCTGATCGCTTCCCCGGCGATTCCAACTCCGTTTCTAGGTAAGAAACCCTAACCCTAATCTGACTTGGGGCTTGGGTGGTTGTAGGTTATGAAATAGCTAACCTATTTCGTTCTATAGGTTGCCAAACTGCCGAATACGGAAGCTTAGCAAACCTATCGACTTCGTTACGATTCTACGACAAAAGGTGCGGACTTTAGGTGTATAGGTGATGGTTTTCAACGCTTTCAATGTCAGATAATGATAGATTCATGATCTGCATGCAATTGCACATGTACAAATAGTGCTGTCTGTTTTCCGTTTCGATTAAAGATGAAAAATATGGAATTCTACATACTCTAGGTATTTGTAGAAAGTACGGTATGCGTATATTTTTGGAAATGTGTTTGACATATTTATTTGTTGTATGGATATACGATGTATGGATAAAATACTTATTTGGAGAAAGGATTCGCCTAAATACATGTTTTACTTATATACACTATGTATGTTGAAATTGCGTATTCTAGAAAATACTGTATACGTATAAATTTTGGAGATGTATTTATCATGATTATTTGCTATAGTAATATTTTATACATGGATAAAATACTCGTTTGGCTAAAGGATAGCCCTAATACATGTTTTGCTAACATACACCATGTATGTTGTAATAGTGTATTCTAAGTGTTTGTGAAAATGACTGAATGAGTATAGAATCCTCATTCATGCTTGCCATGACTACTTGTCATGGATATATGATTGTTGTATTGGCGATACCCCCTTTGACGAAAGGATTTGCCCTAAATCATGCCACGGCCAATATACACTATATATGTTAAAATGTGTGGCCCAAGTGTTTGTGGAAATGACTGAATGAATATGGAACTTGGATTCCTGCTTGCCATGACTATCCGTCGTGGGTGTATGCGTGTTATGATTGGGGCAACTCCCTAGTGAAAGGATTTGGCCTAATGCCTATGTGATCAACATATGTCATGTATGTTGATGTATGTATTCTAAAGTGTTGTTGAAATGTATGAATGAGTAGTAGTTAGTAAATTGTAATGTATAGGGGTGATGAGATATGATTCTCAACTCCTTTAACTATGTGTATGATTTCTTGAATAGCTGTGTGATTAGGAATTGAATATGTACAAACTCATGCTTGTGTTATGCTTCATAACATGCTCAACTGCCTTTATGATTTTATCTATGTAATGCATATGTTTAAATTCATATTTACGTTGTATGATCCGTCATGGGTGATGGGGGAGTGGAGCAACGAGTGCGTGCAACAGCCCTGGCAGCCCAAACATAACGGATAATACCAGACCTTGATTGTATGAGTTGAATCTTGATCCATTACTGCTTTATCTATCTGCAATTGATTGTATTTGAGGCTATGATTATAGTCCAGACAATTGGTACCAGAATTGAATTCGTGGCTGTGATTCATTTGCCACGTGAGATGTGTTCGACGAACCCGAGTCGTACTTCGGTTGACGATAGTGGTTGGCCACACGAAGTACTTATGCGCTTCATATCATCCAACTTGTTGTGCGCTCGAGCTAGCCGAGCTCGTCAAGTAACCCGATCTGTCTAATGTATGTTCACCATGTTTGGACGCTACTGCTTGAACGTAGGGTACCAAACTTACCAGTGAAATCCCTTTTAACCATGGTACCTCGATCCGCTAAGACTCATGAGCCGGGCATGGTGGTATGGTGGTATGGGACACGTGGTCGAGCTGTCGACCTACGCTGGGGCCACGTGCCTCCCCGTAGTGACCATTGAGCGACCAAACTCGTGAGCCGAATACGGTGGTATGGGACACTGTATTCGAGCTGTCGACACCTACGGCGAGAGCAGAGTACGGTGAGACCTGTATTCGTGCTGACGGGCAACGAGTCCTCCGTAGTGTCTTCGAGTATACTCTAAGGTCTGTGATTGGCGACGAGCCCTTCACAGCAACTAGAGCTTGATTTGAGCCGAGTACGGTGAGATCTGTATTCGAGGTGACGGCCAGCGATTGAGCCGAGTACGGTGAGACCTGTATTCGAGCTGACGGCCAGCAATTGAGCCGCATACGGTGAAATCTGTATCCGTGCTAACGGGTGACGAGCCCTTTGTGATGCCTTCGCTATGCCTCTCAAACCATAATATCGTATGAGATAACTAGGACTGACGACCCTAGAATGGATCATATTTGGGAATGATACAAGGGAGGTACCTTAGTTTCCCAATATTGCTGTTTGAAATGGACTAATAACTACTCGTAATCATGCTCATCATCGCACCGCATGTGCCTGGTAGATGTGGAGCACTGAGGGAGGTATGCATCCGCGAACGTAAGATGATGTCGCATGAGGGTGGTTTGGCAAGGGCATACATCATGTCATTTCATACTTGCATTAAATAAGAGTAGTTAAAAATTGTTTGGCTGTACTACTTTTTCATTACTGCTTGACTGAATTGATGACATGTTAACCTATGCTTTATTGTTCCACTAAGTTGATCACTCACTCCCACGTTACGGGACGGTGTTTGCAACACCAACCAGATTTGTTGAGTTTCAGGTGATGGCGATGCTTATGAAGCAGAGCCGAACTACTACTATGATGTTGAGGAGGAGTTCTCGTACATGTAATTTCTGACAGGTCTATGAATACCTGGTATAGTATTGATGGGGCTACGGTACTTGGGATAGGAGACATTACACTTCCTCACATTTGGTATATTTTAGAACTGTACTTGCAATTATTTAACCTGGTAATGTTATCACACTTTGGAGACTCATCATAGTTTATATATTTTATCTATCTATCACAGTCTTCCGCTTGCAAATTTAACTGTCTCTGGTGTATGATATGCTGTTTTGGCTTAATCTCACTCATGTTCAATGTATGAATACAGTCAACATTCAATCATCATTCATTTTGTTGCATAAGTGATGTTCTGGAACTCGGGAGTTGAGTTTATGCTCGACCCCCGATTTTCAGGGCGTTACAGGCTTATACTCAAAGCCCAACACATATGCAATATGGTGGGCCCTCAAGCAAGGTTGGGCCCAACCATAAAGATCCTGAGTCCACTCATTGTGGTGGACCTAATGGGCAGTCCAGTATACCAACATATGGGTGATCCTTACATTTAAAACAAGTAAGTAAGGCCTCACATCTCGGTCCAAGTATGGTTTACTTTAATGGGCAAGCAAGGGCCCAACCACCTGAGTATTTTGGCCCATAAAACCCATCACAATAGTGTATTAAATATAGGCCCAAAGGTCAGGGGAATCAAGGCTCAAGGCCCAAGTCCCAATGGCCATATGACTCATACATTCAATTGAACTTATGGGCAGCTCATGAGCACAAAAAAATACAGCTTAAAAATAAGTTTAAGTTTGGTGAAATGGGCCCCACTACATCAGCCCAACCACTAGCAATCTAAGTGGGCAACCGAGGGCCCAATACCACCCTTATCTCAGCCCATAAGTCCATCAAAATGGTGGAAGTTAGCCCAAAATATGGCTAGGCCAAGCTGGGACGTTCCAGCCCAATCTAGGCCTACTAAGAAGTCCCAAATCTGGTTTATATTTGGATCCCATAAATGATCATCAATGGAGACCCAAAAAGTCATTGATTAAGCCCAAGAGTATTCTAAAATATAAGGGAGCAATCAATGCCCAATTTTCTAAATATGGTGGGCCCCATAATCATGACTCCAATAGGCCCTAGAACATCAGGGATGGGTCCCCAGCTAATCATACATAAAGCTCAATGGGCTAGGGCTTAAAAGTTCTGAAATAACAAAGGGGACAATAATGTACAGGAAATTTCTGCGATACATGTTGTTATCCTAAATTTGGGCACTCCATTAGGTCCAGGGCCTCTAAAACTCTGAGAATTGAGGACCAAGGTCCCTCATCATGCATACAATAAGATAAAACCCAAAAAGGTGGCCCACCATCAGAAAAAATATTTTTGAATTATGATTTTTATCAAGGCATATTGCTGGACTGCACAGCAGAAAAATCTGGCAGTCCAACCATCTTGGCCCATTCTTTTGGATGCCCAAATGGGGTCAGTTGGGGCTGAAATTTTACAGAGTAATACTTTCATAGGTGAGCCACATCTATAAAAATTTTAGAATTTTTTAATATTTTTAAGTATTTTAATTAATTTAAATAAAATAGTCTGTCCAAAAAATTAGACAGACCTGGACGTCCCAACATGGTGGGCCAGTCCGGACCTCTCCACGATGGAAAAGGTATCCATTAGCCCTGAAATTTGCTAGGTACGTCCTAACATGAGTGGACCATACCCTTACAAAATTTCATAATTTTTGGACATCTGTAAATATTTTAATTCATTTAAATAAATCAATATGTCATGAAAATCGGACTGATCTGGACACCATATTATAGTGGGTCGGTCCAGCCACCACCATGGTGTGTATAGGCGTCCATTGGACCCAAAATTTTGTAAGTGGGTCCTAACATGAATGGTCAACCTCTCTGTAAATTTTTATAATTTTTAAACACCCAAAAGTATTTTAATAAAATTCAGAATTCCAACCTGTACATGGTGGAATGTTGCTGGAACAGTGCAGAAAATCCAGACTGTTCACCCCACTTGGACCACACCTTTGGGACCCCAATGAAGGTATATGGGGCTGAAATTTGGGGGACATCAAGATGAGATCCTCACCTTTCAGAAAAGTATATTTGATGGGTACAAAAGGTCCCCCAATCAGTCTCAAATTCAAACCCAAGTCCAGCAAAAATCTGTCCAGAAATTTCTGAACAGCAATACATGACTGGACACATCAGCCTATATCTCAATAATCTCAACCATAAAAGGGTGTGTGGCCTTCCTCAGTGGGCCCCACATATGTCCAGATCACAGACTAAGACTAGGACATTTGCATGCATTGATTAAGGTGTCCAAAGATCATGGAGTTAGGTGGTAAGGGCGTCCCACCTTGCTGGATATTTATTTTTATTTATTTTGGGACATCCTAGGCCCATTAAATGGGCCACACACACATCATCATCCACACATCAGAGAAGATAGAAGAAGAAAAGAAAGTAATCCGGCCATAAGGGTAGGGCCCTGCCATTAATGGCCCCTCCCAAGAATGAATCATACCCATAAAACTACATTGATTGTACATGCAATATAAAATCACTACATGCATGATCTATAATTGCTATGGATGGTTGGGATGTCATCCCAACATGATCCTTAAGGTCTAGATGACCTTAGGATAGATTGGATCATTAAATCCATCATGATGGGGTCCATGGAGAATGGCCCCATCATGGATCATGACATGCATGTAGGATGGGCCAAAAGACCACATCCATGGGATCAAATTGGATCCGTACGATGGATTGGTGGGTCCCATGCGATCCATCCATAAAGAAATAATGAGATTAAAGAAAAGAAAGGAATTCAGCAAAAGAATAGTCACCCACCTCAAAAATGATCACCAAACTTCCACACTAAGATTCTCTAGCACCAAGGAAAATTGATCAATGGTGGAGATGGGATTTCAAAGGTTAGATGGTGGGGGATTAAGGAAGAAGGGGGCTGAAAAATGTAGGGAAGATGAGGAGAAGGTTGCTGGAATTTTGCAAATGAAAGAGAAAAATGAGAGGGAAAGAGGAAGAAAATCCTTTTTAAGGGAAGTAATCATAACCTATGGTGATACAAACAATGTTTGTTAGGATAGGTTAGGTGTGGGTAGTGTTTATTCCATGGGAATTGTAGTGTGTGTGGGTGGTGTGCATGGAAACTTGTGTCATGAAAGTGGTCCATAGCTTTTGTACAAAAAAGTGGGCCACATGATGAAAAGCTCACAACTTTTGATCTATAAGTCGGATGAACACACAAGATGCGTCGTTGGAACCGCAACGATGATACGAACGAGATGGCATAGGTCTCGCGTCGATCCGAGTCGGGTCTACATGACCGAACTCAAGGATGACCGTAAACACAATCTGAGGGTCGCGGGTCGCCGGAATTCGACTGGTAGGACCGCGAGACCATGATGAACAAGACACATACTCACACACACACATGCACACATGCGAACTAGGGTCGGGTCTCACAAATATCCTTAGAAGGGTCATTATGAATTTCTCACAAAAGAGGAAGAAACCTTCTTACAATGTTGGGAGACGTTTAAAGACCTCCCACGTGCATGCCCACATCATGGCTATGAAATTTGATAGGTTATAAGCTTTTTATATGACAGAAAGACTTCGCCCATGTGCCAATTCGTAGAGATGATGTGCAATGGAAATTCATGAACAAATATCCCGATGATGTGTGGGACTATTTTGATATGCTAGTTGAAAACGTGTAGTTATGGGATACTTCATGCAAACCTACCAATCCAAAGTTGACTCAGTATAAAGAGAATAAAGGAATATATGAATTAAGGGAAGAAGATGATGTCAATGCTAGGGTGGGTAACCTTACGAGAAAGGTTGATGCCATGGAATTGAAGAGAGTAGAATATTCAAACCAGACAATTGTTCACAACCCCAAATTCAGGGTTGTGATGTAGTAATAACTTGGTGAGACCTTGGTCGAATCCACGGGGACTAAACTTGTATGTATTCTCAAAAGTAAGTAGAATAGAACTAAAATTGGAACTAAAACTAAATCTGGAAGAGCTGAGAATAATCGTGAATGGATTATTAATCAAATAGGGAACTAAAGCGCCAAGGATCCACTTGTAGCTATTAAGATGATACCTTATTTGATTCAACACAACACAACTAGAATCAGAGTCCCATCCTATCCATTTGGAAGATAAAATAGTTGAAGCACAATTTGAACTTCTCATTGAAATAGTTCACACATGAAGAACCATTGTGATGATTGGAAGGGAATTCAACCATCCACCATAATTAGGAGACGATGGTGAATCACGAATTTTACCAATCTCAACAACATCCAAACAAATAAGAAGATATTCAAAGCCATCACAGCATTTATTGTAATATGAGTCACAATAAATCATAGAAAACTGAAAATATTTCTTAATTCAAACTAGAAATTAATGAAGTTCAACATAAACATGAATCAAAACAAGATAAACATCCCAACAAACTACAAGCTTCACCTCTTAGCCTAGCTAAGAGGTTTAGTTAACCATAGACATGATTAAAACTAAAACCCTTCAACAAAACATTAAAAATAAATTAAGAAAGAAGAAAAACTCTTGGGAGGATGGTCCACCCGTTTGTCCTACTCCTGGCACCCTAATTCGTGTTAGAACTCCTTGGAAAACCTATATTTATAGCCTTTGTACGGCCGTCTTTGAAAACCACCTCAAATTTACGCACTATGTGTAATGTTTTCGATGTCATCGAAAGTCCTTCGATGTCATCAAACATAAAATCTCAAGTTGAATCAAATTTGGAAGTCGCGCCTTTTTGCACTGCGTAAATCTTCGATGTCATCGAGCACTTACTTCAATGTCATCGACTGGTGGTCGATGTCATCGATAAATGCGTCCAATTTGTCCAGCAACTAAACTCGATTTTCATATAATTCTTGATGTTATTGACAGTGAAGTTCAGATTCTCTGAATTTCTGCAGTTTTCACTTTTGACTTCCTTCCTTCTTCACTTGGTTTCCTTGAATCTTGAGGTTTTGAAATCTTCAATCTTGGTCTCCTAAGATCCATCCCTTGCCTTGGTGATTCTTGAGCATCAAATCCATGCTTTTGGCATTCTTTTCAATCCAAGCTCTCAGACTCACCCGCAATACAAACATGTATAAAGTATACCCATTAAGCATTATCATCTTCATAAAACTAAGATATAAATAGGGGGAAATATGCAATATTTAACACTCAACAACGATATCATTGAAACTGTTTGTGGAATTTGCGCTAGTAATATATACTTAACACAGGAGTGTCCTACAATTCCTGTGTTCCAAGATTTATTGCATGAGTAATCCAATGTCGTAAACAATTATCAAAGGCCATTCAGTGTTCCCATCTCAAAAACATATAACTCTAATTGGAGGAACCATTCGAATTTTAGTTGGAGGAATGGACCATCGGCTAATGTAAATAAAAATCCTTAAGGGTGACTTCCTTCGAGCCTTATTACGGTATTAACTTAAAAAAGAATCCAAGAGGATCCAATTCAAAAATTTATCCATGATGAAGAGAAGTTTAATCAAAATACTTTGCAAGCATTCCAATATATTAAAACATCCTTGGGAGTGTTTGTAACATCCATTCAAAGAATAGAGTTACAACTTGCTATTAGGGAGAATGAGACTCTTCCAGCCCAATCTTTACCTAACCGAAACGACGATAAGAGATAAGTGACCCTAGCTCTTCGACTTAACATGTGGAGCAAGAAGAGTCCATCACCACTCTTAGAAGTGAAAAAAGAATTGACAAAAATATCCCCACAGGAGCTGAGAAACCTGAGGCTCAAAAGAATCTAAGAGAGATAATGGACCTAGTGACACTACACACGGGAAAGTGAAATTGCAATTTTACCACTACAAGTGAAGCTTAAAGATATGGCTAATATCTTAGAGGGGGTGAATAGGACTTTTCAAATTTTAACTATATAATTAACATGTACTAACTTTCAAACACTTATGTAAATTAATACAAACAAGAATAAGTGCAAAAGTAAAGTCTAGTGAAAGCATCATTCAGTCATTCTATCAAAGATGTTTGCTGCAGTAATTAATTCAAGTATATTGTTCAACAAAACATAATAGATAGAAATTTAAATCATTCAGCCCATTGCAAAAGATGTATAGTGGTTTGGTTACAGACCTACTCCACTCCGACTGACGCATTCTCTCCTAGAGTGTGCCAGATTTCACTATTCAGATGGTTTTAAATCAGGTTCATCATAAACCTTTACAATCTACACAAGGTTTATGTTTTTCATATGTCGATGGCCTACACAAGGATGATGATGTAATCTCCCATCGGAGGCCCACACAAGGTCTTGTCGAGTTTGGTATTTCAAACTCTGAAACCCAATCCTACATAAGGAATGGTTTTCATACACAATGGACTCTAAAATACTTTCTTACCTAAACATGGATAAACCCCATTAAAGAAACTTTGATGAATATCTTCTCAAATCATGAAGCATCTTCAGCTCCCTTGTACCGTAACAGTATTGTTGATTTGTCGTTGAAGAAGCTAAGGTTTTAGGTTAAGGGTTTGGTGAATCCTAGCTTCAAAATGATGAATCTCTATGAGTAACTCAAGGATTCCCATGGCTAAGAATTCAATGTAATCTAACATAATGTATTTACCAATAAGTTTGGTCACTAAAGCATTAATGAATGTTGGAGTTCATTCTTCAATCAAAGCTTTGAATGCACAATGAATATATTTAAGACATGGATTGAATGATGAAATCCATTAGGAAAGAGAGCTTGGGAAGTAGGGTATTAACTATGGTTACTCACACACACAAGGCTCTTTCTATTTCTCACCAAATTGTCAAGAAACTCCTCGTTTGTATATGTAGAGAAGATTTACAATGGTAAAAAATAGGCAAAAAACTATCAAGTTCGATGTCCTCGATTGGTCTTCGATGGCATCGAAGTGTCCCTTCGATGTCATCAAAGGACCTTCGATGTCATTGAGAAAATCAAAATTTTCTTCAATATGTTGTTGAATAGTTTTGTTTAATACCATTGAGTGACCTTTGATGTCATTGAGAATATCTCCATTTTTGACTTGAGGTTGCTGGACATTTTGGTGACTGAGCTCAATGTCATCGATAGGTTTTTGATGTCATTGAATAGACCCTTTATGTCATCGAAAGACCTGTCGATGCCATTAAGAAAATCCAAATTTTTTAAGTTTACTTGTTCGACATTTTGAGGTCCTTGTTTGATGTCATCGAAAAGGCTTCGATGCCATCGAAGGACCTTCAATGCCATCCAGAAAATTCTAAAATTTAAAGTTTAATTGCTGGATAGTTAGGTCTCTAAGCTTAATGCCATCGAGTTGTCTTCGATGCCATCAAAATTAGTTTGTTGTTGTGTTTTTCTTTTTGAACAGACTACTTCCCATATTTCTTACTAGCATACTTTAAGTTGGTTTTTCCTATGGGTTGGGCTAGATGAAGGTTTTGTTTTGGGGAATTGGTATAGGTTTTTAAGAGGTCTTTGTCATTTCCTTACTTTGTCGTGCTTTAGACGCCTTCGATCTTAGAGTCTTCACTCTTAAATCTTCTTTGGGGCTTCCAGACTCTAAGACTCATAACTCATGCTAATTAACAAATTAGGGCACTTACAATCTTCACCCTTTGTCAATTATGCAACAAAACCTTTAAAAAAACAACCTATACAACTCGATAAACATGTAACTTTACATGACTTTTTGTAAAATTTATAAGATTTACAAATATGACTCAAAACATTCACAATGTACTCTTCAATGCTCCCTTAAGTCTCTACGACACAAATATTACCAAAAAGATAAAACATAACACTTAGTGGAATTATGTTTCTCCCCAATTTTCTCAGTTATTGGCAAAGGTTATCTATAAAAGCATGTGTTATTAATTGAAGCTTGAAAATATGGAAAGTTATGCTTCATAAGAGGGAAAGTGACAAAAGGCAAGTTTAACACAGAGAATATGAAGCAAGAAGAGAATGTATAATATATTCAAGATAATCATTCATCCACAAGTATAAAATCTAAAATATTTATAACATTATTCAGCCAACTTGGTTCAATCAAAAAGGAATATTTGAGTGGGATGGTCACATAACAAAACAAAAGACTCGAGACACACATCCTATATCTAACTGTTAATGGCGGATCCTGGTGGAGCAACATCATCCTGACGACAGGTCAAGAAGGCAAGAATCTCTAGTGTCATCTGCTGAAGTGAATGAAACATTTGCTCAAGCCGTGAGAGGTGCTCCCCTTATCACGTCTACTTAGCAATCAACTGGTCCAGATGGTCCTTTTGCCACATATATCATCGTGTGGTCGCAGTGTCAGGAGTTGTTTGCGCTAAGGGCTAGTGTACTTGTGTTGTGTCACGCCCTAAACACGGAAACTGGGCTCACAAAATTTTTGATTGCCAAATCCAACACTAACAGCCTCCGTAGTACCCCATTCTCGGCTCCCAGTACGCATATACTGGATTCTGATCTTGGGATCCTACAAGGAGGATTTTCAACAAGAATTTTTTTATACGAGTAAGATGAAACATAACCATAAGAATAACCCACAAACAATAACAAGAACATCACCACTTATCCACTATAAAAAAAAAAAAAAAAAAAACTTTTGGCTACAAGGCACAAAGGGAAATATAATATCGATATCAAAAACTCCAGAAGCTCAACTGTACACTCCTACCTCAGCTCGACTGCGTCCTAGCGTCACCTGCACGCATCTATCGTGCATAAGCTTATAGAAGCTTAAAGGGTGGTGTAAGCGCAAGGTATGTGTCAAGTATGCAATATCAGAGTAATACGAAAAAATGCTAGCAAGTCCATGAATGCTATTGGCTGTACCAAGGCTATGCGATGCAAGGCCTACATGGCCGAATGATATATGCGAGATGCAACACAATCATACCAGTCCTCCTCAGGGACCACATATCAGTACAACGCATCTTTGGAATATCACTGGGGTCTAGTACACTCCACACTGGCTACAGCCTCCCTAGCCGTGCAACCAAGTGAGTAAAAGAGACGTCACTACCCACTTAGCTAATAGTCAGCCAATATATACCCGGCTTGTCCGTAGCGAACCTACTTATGAGCTGGTCAAACTCAGTCTAGCTTAAGGCCCCCTCACTCGTGCGAATAAGGTCACACCCCCTTACAACCGACCACGACACAGTAGGAGACATGGCCTACTAGAATACTGCCCTTATGCTCTCATGTATCCACTCAGTTGTTCTAGGACTTTCACCCAAAGGCATCCTAAGTACCCATAGTGATAGAACCAAGTATTTCAGTATAAAATCTACTAGATAGTAGAATTCGTCAACCTGGACCAACACATCCTCAATGATCCCTCTCGGTACACAAATTGATCGATCGGCGAGTTGTAATGTGGTCTGGGTGGGTTTTAATTCACCTAGGCCCAGTTGTTCGTAAACCAAAGAATTAGATTAACACTCGGCCCCAAGTCAAGAAGTGCATGCTCGATTCGGTAGTTCCTAATTACACAAGTGATGGTTGGGCTACCGGAGTCTTTGTACTTTTGTGGCACATCTTGCTTAAGGATGGCGCTCACTTTTTATATCAGAAAAACTCTCTGTTGAATAGTTTGTAGTCTCTTAGTAGTGCATAGATCTTTTAGAAATTTGGCATATGAAGGAATTTGTTTAACGACATCTAGTAGAGGGATGTTGACCTTCACTTGTTTAAGCACCTCTAGAATATCCTGAGAGTTTGATAGAGGTTTTGGTGCAATCAACCGCTATGAGAATGGAGCAATCGGCCTACCTTGAGGTTCCGATTCTAACCCATGTGGGCCAATGCTAGGTCTATCATCTGTGTCTTCTTCCAAGTCCTTAGAATTTTCAATCTTTTCGGAATAGATTTGTTAATTGTTTTACCACTCCTAAGAGTGGTGATAGACTTAGATTGTTCCACATATTGATTTGAAGAGCTTGGGTCACTAATTTTATATTGTGGTTTAGGGTTGGAGAGCCAATCAAAATTTTTGTCTCACACCATTGTATGGCCTTTGAAAGGTCTTGAATGGCTTGTAATATACTCTGATTGAAAAGCTCTTGATTTGAAGGTGTTTTAAGACCGAATCCTCTTGAAGGTTAAAGAATCCTTGAGGAGTAGCAGTTTGTCCATTCCTCTAGCTGGAATTGTATGTATTTGAGGTGGGTCCACTGAAAGGTCTTTGGTAGTTGTTCACGACATTTGACTGCTCATTTAGAATTTCTTTAAAAGCAGGTATTGTTGGACAATTTTTAGTTGTATGTATGTTGTAAGTGTAAATACCGCAAACTACTTCCTTAGCCTTATCCTTCTAAACTTCCATGGCCTCAACTCTTCTTATGAGATTGGCCACCCTTGCACTCAAGTCATCTTCTTCTTTTCAAGCATACATTCGTCCCCTTTCCTTTGATTGAGTAGGCTTAGAAATGGTGGGTTTTGGAGAGATGTCTCATGATTGTACATTTTCAGCAAGTCTATCTAAATAATCCCACACATCATTGACATCTTGGTTCATGAATTCCCCATTGCACATCATCTCAACTAATTGGTTCATGGAAGATGTCAGTCCATCATATAAGAAATTTTTGATGCGCCACGTTTCAAAACCGTGTTGTGGGCATAAATTGACAAGATCCTTGAACCGCTCCCAACATTGGAAGAATGTTTCATCTTCCTTTTGGGCGAAGTTCATGATTAACTCTCTGAGGGTGTTCATTTTATAATACAGGAAAATTTTCTTAGTGAACTCCCTTGTCATGTCATTCTATCTACCAATCGATCGTGGACGTAAGGAGTGCAACCACGTCTTAACCTTTTCTTTTAACAAGAAGGGAAAGAGTTTCTGCCTAACCGTGTCCTCAGACACATTAGGAAAGTATAGAGTGACTATTATCTCATCAAACTCTTTCAAGTGTAAATATGGATTTTCATATTCAAGTCCAAGGAATTTTGGAAGGAGTTGGATCACTCCTGGCTTGATATTCATATGTCCTGCATTCTCTGAAAAAATCATGTAGGATGGTGTGATAACCCCTCCAGTTGTAAATAATCTCGTAGAGTACAAGGTGAGGGTGCATGATGCACCTCATTCTCATCCTGAGCTTCCTCAACTCAAAGTTAAGGTGGATTTGCAGCCATAACTTCTACTGACTCAGAGGATCTCAAGGGATGTCTAATCCTATGATGGATAGGCAATCCTTCAAATAGTCCTCCTTCACTCAAGAGACATTGAGTGTTATCACGGACCCACTTGGGCATGAAACATTCGCAACCCTTAATTTCTAATCTAACCTAACCTAAGAAGAAAGAAAACTAAAGCAATAAGAAATAGAGAGGAAATTACAAAGAGGTTACTAGATTGGAGATTTTTATGTTAAGATCATACAAAACAGAAAACTTAGTTTTCTAAAAATAAATCAGAAAAAACCCTAACCTAAAAAAAAAACAAAAACTTAGTCCTAAAAGCAAATTAGGAAAGTTTCTAACTCTAGAAATAGGAAAAAAATAGTTTCTAAAAACAAATTAGGAAAGTTTCTAAATTTAGAAATAGAAAGGAAAGTTAGTTTCTAAAAACAAATTAGGAAAGTTTCTAAGTCTATAAATAGAAAGAAAAGCTAGTTTTAAAAAAAAAAGTTTCTAAATTTAAAAATAGAAAGTAAGTTAGTTTCTAAAAACAAATTAGGAAAGTTTCTATCCTAGAATTATAAAGTAAATTAGTTTTTAAAAATAAAAAAGGAAAGTTTCTAAACCTAGAAATAGGAAGCTAAGTTAGTTTCTAAAATAATTCTGAAAAAACTCTAACATAAAAATAGAAAGTAGAAAAATCCTAATCTTAACCTAATTCCAAAACTAATTAAATCCAAAAAACGCAACCGTCAATCCCCGGCAATGGCGACAAAAACTTGTTCACAACCCTAAGTGTAGGGTCGTGATTTATTAATAATCTCAGTAAGACCGAGGTCGAATCTACAGGGACTGATCTTATGCGTTTCTACAATTAACTAGAAGAATAACTAGAAGAAGATGTAAAACTAATTATGAAGTGATTGAGAGAGTAATTGTGAATTAAGTAATTAAAACCAAGAATTTAAAAGTGGGAACTAAGGTGCCAAGGATCCACTTTTAGTGATCAGGGAGCCCTCTTGCTTGATTCAAGTAACACAATTAGAATTGGAGTTTTATCCTATCCAATTGAAAAATACATCAATAAAACTAAATCTGAACTTCCATTGACCTAATTCTCAATAAAGGAGAACTGTGAAATTGGCAGGGATTTCATAACCAAACCATGCCCAGGAGACAATGGCAAACAACAGGATTTACCAATCCCATAATCTTAAAGCAAGAGAATTGTAAAGATTAGGAAGGATTCCATCACCTTACCATACCCAAGGGATGATGGTGAACAATAAGACATACTAATTTCACAATCTCAAATCAGGAAAAGAAGATACAAAAAGCTATTGCAGATTTATTGTAATTTGAGTTACAATAAACCATTAAAACTGAAAGTATTCCTTAAATATCAAATTAGAATCCATGGAGTTCAACATAAACATGAATTAAAGAAATAGAAACATTCCATCATGCTACAAGATTCACCTCTTAGCCCGAGTTAAGAGGTTTATCCAGCCATAGACATGATTGGATCTAAAACCCCATAAGAAAGCATGAAAACAACTACGGAAGAAGAAGAAAAACTCTTGGCGACGGCTTCTCCACCCTTTTGGTCCACTCCTTAAACACTAGAAGATGCCTAAGAACATCCTAGGGAGTCGTATTTACAATTGTGGAACTCCAACTTTCGCACCTAGTTGGAAAACTCCAGAAATCGCCTCAAATTTATGCAATTTACTAAAATAGACTTCACTCTGCGCAGTTTTCCAAAATAGACTTAACTCTGCGCAATTTCACAAAATGACCTGGAGTTTTAGAATATGCTTTTTTAGGATGATTTTAAGATTCTTTTTTCTTCATTTCAAATATTTGATTATCTTCATTTCTTACTTGGTTTTCTTGGATCTTTGGCATGTGAATTCTTCAATCTTAGTCTCCAAAGATCATCCCTTGCCTTGGTGATTCGTAAGCATCAAATCTATGCTTTTAGCACCATTTTCAATCTAAGCTCTTAAATTCATCTTGCAACATAAACACGAGTAAAACAGAACATAAGCATTATCATGTTCATAAAGCTAAGATATAAATGGGGGATAATATGCAATATTTGACCCTCAACATACAAAACACCCCAAGACTTGTACCCTAGCGACCGTGTGGGCACTACAATTCCGACATTGCCCGACATGCCTCATTTCGATCCTTAGATTAGAAGGTGCAATTTTGACATAATCTGAGGTGGGCTGTGCAATGCATACGGACCCCACTTGGACAAATCACAATGTTGTCAAATCAAGCCATCACTTCTCTCTCCCTATTAGTCTAAGCAACTAATGCCTCCCATCATGCAACTCATCCCTTGCCCATGCTTAGCTATCCCTTTTTCCTTCTTTATCTCCCCATTCTACCCCTCAATCTTCTCCTTATTCCCTCCCTATCCTAAAAATTCTACCACAAAATTTTCTAACTCCCTATCATTTTTACCATTTGCTAGCAAGGGAGTATAAAGAGATTAAGAGAGAAAAAGATTAGAGAGAATTAGTGAGAGATTAAGAGAGAAAGAGAGAAAAGAAAGAAAGATTAGGGAGATGTCTTAAGAAAAAAGAGAGATCAAGAGATAATTAGGAGGGATCAAGAGGCTCAGAGAAAGAGTCAAGAGAAAAGAGTGATTAGAGGAGGTTGGAGTGGAGAGGAGCTTGGTGGACCGTCTGATCGTTGATCCATGCCGATCCAACCGTTCATCCTTCGTTGTGAGTGCATAGGAGGATTAAAAACCTCACTTTCTTTATAGTTTTTCGATTTTGGTGGGCCCACAAGGGTGAGACCCACCTCGATCATGTATGGAGTATATGGTGGACCCCATAGTGGTAGGGCCCAC
Organism: Magnolia officinalis; assembly: GCA_021015155.1. Classification (NCBI taxonomy): domain Eukaryota; kingdom Viridiplantae; phylum Streptophyta; class Magnoliopsida; order Magnoliales; family Magnoliaceae; genus Magnolia; species Magnolia officinalis. The sequence goes on from JAJHSJ010000009.1 coordinate 42,704,910, forward strand.
CACGATGGCCAGTTCTATTCCCTTGCCTTTCTTTCTTTTCCTTCCTTTTCTCCTTCTTTACTTTTAAATTTATGGTATTGTGGGGGTCCACAAGTGGGCCACCTTATGTGGCCCACCATAATTTTTGGTTTCTATCTAACCTATTGATTAGATCACTTAAATCCGGATGAAGGAAAAAAGTTATAAAGATCAACTAGATCTAAACTCCTTGGGCCCACCCCGAGATGGCCCAACATATGATGAAAAAAATGGAGCAAAGATGGGAACGAAAACTGGTCACCTGTGTCTAGACGCTGACTGTCCAGCGACCAAAGGAGGAAGCTTTTTTTAGCGCGATAAAGGCCCAAATTCATGAAGCCCATTATGATGTATATGTTTCATTCACTCTGCCTATCTACTTTGCCATATAATTTTAGGCATTGGACCCAAAACCGAAGTTGATCCATCTCTCGAGTGGGCCACACCGTGAGGCGCAATGGGGTAGAAAGCTTGGGCCTCAATGACACCTTGCTTTGCATGCATAGAGTTTTGGAGTGGGTATCCACTCTCAAAACTCATCATGATGTATTTCTTAGATCCAAACCATCCACCTATTTACTCAGGTCTCTTTGACCTCTGATTCCAAGAATGGGGTTGATCCAACCATCAAGTGGAACACAATATAAGTGATGGTGAGTTGGGAACACCCCTCACATCACTGCATGCAGACGTGGGAAGGGGGGCATCTCCACTCATGGACCCCACCTTGATGTATATGTTTAATCCACACCGTCCACCTGTTTCTCCAAACTAGTTTAGGCCATGGGCCGAAACATGAGGAGGAATCAATGTTTGAGTGGGCCGCATAGAGGGAAACAATTTCCCAACTGTTGAAACCTTCCATCGTGGGCTCCTATTCATCTAAATCAATTTGACACAGGGCCTATTAGACCCCACTCAAGCTGGCCAAGATGGTGTACAGAGTAAATCATACGATTGGGACCCGATGGTGGAAGGAAAATAATAATAATAATAATGAAAAGGAACCAAGCACATCGTTGAGGTGGAAACCATGCTGGCCAAATATAGGTCTCACACGTAGAACCCATACTGATGTTTATGTGTAATCTGTTCCATACATATGTTTCTACAGGTCTTTTATACAATGGGCTGAAATATGAGTAAGATCTGAATCTCAAGTGGACAGCACCGCATGGATTAAACCCTTCTGTTGAAACCTTCCAAAGCCTACCGTGGGGTCCCTGTTCGTCTAAACCAGTCTAAGTCAGAGCCTATTAGACCCGTTCGACTTGGCCAGATGGTGGACAGAGTAGATCATCCACTTGGGGCCCGCTTTGACTGTGCATAATATATATATATATATATATATATATATATTATATATATATATATATATATATATATATATATATATAACAAAATATCAAGGACGTGGACGTGGATTTCTTGCGAAATCCTTTCGCAGGAAGTTCCTGTTCACCACCCCAAGTATAGGGTTGCAATGTAGTAATAATCTCAGTAAGACCAAGGTTGAATCCACAGGGACTGAACCTTATACGTAATTTGAAAGTAACTAGAACTAGAACTAGAAGAAGATGTAATCTAAATCAGAGAAATTTAAGAGAATGATGGTGAAATATTAAACTAAAACTTCTAAAATTCAAAGGTGGGAAACCAGGGTTCCAAGGATCCACTTGCAGAGATCAGGGAGATCTATGCTTGATTACAAACACAACTGGATTCATCGTCCCATCTTTATCCAGTTGGAAGATATTTCATCGAAATCAAATTTGAACTTCCTTTGATCTAGTTTTCAAGAGATGAGAGGTATGAGAATTAGAATTGATTCCATCACAAAACCATGCCCATGAGACAACGTAAACAACAGAATTTAACCAATCCACATCCAATCTAAGAGAGTTATGAATGTTAGGAAGGATTCCGTCACCCTACCATGCCCATGAGACGATGGTGAACAATAGGGCTTCCTAACTTCATAATCTCAACAATGTAAAGAACATGCTCAAAGCTATTGCAGATCTATTGTAATTTAAGTCACAACAAACCATTAAAGACTAAAAACAATCCTTATAATCAAACTAAAATCAAAATCAGTTCAACTTAAACATGAATCAAAGGCATAAAGAAAAGTCTCCCATCACACTACAAACCTAACCTCTTAGCCCTAGCTAAGAGGTTTAGCCCATCATCAACATGATTAAGTTAAAAATCTCTCAAATGGAAAATCATGAACAAAGAAAACCAAGAAGAAGGAAAGGAAGAAGTGGTGTTACTGCCAGCCATTTCAAGCTCTCTCTCTCTCTCTCTCTCTCTCTCTCTCTCTCTCTCTCTCTCTCTCTCTCTCTCTCTCTCTCTCTCTCTCTCTCTTCCACGTCTTGCTCTCCACCATCCAACATGATGCACTCTCTCTTTCTCTCTCCCTTTTATAAGCATAAGGAGGAGAGTTGGTGGAGGCTTGTAGTAGAGGCGGTGGTTCTTTACGCAGAAGAAGCTATGTGCATAACACCTTTCACATGTGAAAGAAAAATGCAAGAAGTTGTGTTTGAATTGAATTTTCGGGATGGTTGTTGTCCAAGACTTTTTTTTCTTCATGGCTAAGGTTGTGGCCACCCTTTGAAGATTTTGGACGGTTTGGATCAGCCATCCTACCATGATCATGCACGTACAAGTCCCTGCAAGTTCTGGATTTTATGGCCATGTGTATCCTGTGAAATTCATTGCGTTGACGTGCTCAGTGGGACCTACAGTGATGTTTTTGGAGAGATCCACCCCGTCCATTGGATTCCTATCAAAATTTTGGTTAGAAAGAGGTGGTTTTGGTCGAGTTTGGCGCAGCCCACTGTATCAAATCTTCCCACCATTCATCCTGCGTTTTTCGGCGATCCACGTGTGTACACGTGCATGGGTCCAAGAAGACACCTTAGGTACGGTCGTCCCCCCCTTTTTGGACACAATGAATGGTCTGGATCAGCCACATGGGCCCCGATGGTGGGCCACAACACGTCTTAGAGGAGACAGCGTGCGGATGCTGTCCTGCTCGCGGCGAGAAGAGTCGGCTTTGCTCGACCTTGACTGGGCTAACAAACCGGTGTGGTGCGGGGGTGCACTGCCTGTGCACTTTCACATTGCATGTGGGGTCTATATGATTCTTGTGAGAAATTCGCTCCATCCATTCGTTTTGTCATCCCATTTAAGGGGTGGAGACCAAAGTTGAAGCATATCCAGGTATCAAGTGGGCCCCAAATCAGAGATTTAGTGGTTGATCTATCTGTTGTGCCACTGCTACAAAGATCCAAGGGCTGAATTTCGATGTGTACGGTTAATTTAGCGTCCTCAGGCTAGATATAAAGTTTCGAGCCAAACGGATGGTGGGAACCCTATGATCTTGCATTCAGGACGATTTTCAGGCCCTTTTAACTTCAATCGCTAAGTTTTCTCGGATCTTTGGCGTGTGAATTCTTCGATCTTGGTCCCCTAAGATCCGTCTCTTGCCTTGGTGATTTTTTAGCGTTAAATCCATGCTTTTAGTACCCTTTTTCAGTCTAGGCTCCTAAATTCACCTTGCAACACAAACATGATTAAAATAAGATGTTAAACATTATCATGTACGTAAACTCATGTGATAACTGAGGTCTAATATGCAATATTTGACCCTCAACACAATCCCCAACAAGCATTTTGCTAGTCCCAAGCAAAGTATGCGAATAATATCTTGAGAACCACAGGATAAATTTTAATAAACTCAAGTGGTTTTTGAAAAGTAACCTAGATCATAAAGTTCCAAGATACATCAATGTTGGGCATTACCTTCTCCTAAACTCAAGCACATGGTAAAGTTCATGGTTAAATTCAAATTATTAATCCATCAATTAGAATAATTCTAAACATTGAATTCCATAGGTGTATAGTGTAACCTTGGCTTATCATTATTAAAAGTCCAATCATCAATTTTCATGATAACATTGATAATTAAACAAAGCATTCTGAATAACCCAACCTAAACCAAAACTTACCTTACAGTTCAGCCTTTTTATTCTTCCAACTTTTGATTTTTCCAGCAATGGCTTCACGCTGTGTCAACCTTTTTAAAGATCTTTATCAGGTAGCCGTTTTTTATGACAACTATTTTTTTAGTTGGATATTCTTTTCTCCTTTTTTTTCAAAGAAAATGATGGACAAATTCCGCAGGTTGGTTCCTTCCATGCTTAGTGATTACCAGGTTAATAATTCAATATTGAACTGAAACCTTAATGTGTAAGCCAGATGTGACATGTGAAATCATGACTCAATTAATGTTTAAAATTTCTAATCACGAATTAATAATCCGAACTTAACTGTGAAATCTAATAGGTAGCTGAATCCAAGAGTCATAAATTACCAACATTACATATCTTATACTTCTAAATCAAAGATGGACGTCAAAATCACTTCTAATTCACAAGAATTTCTAGAAAAAATTTAAAAATTTTCCACAATTTTTGCTCAAGACCAAGAAAATACCGATTAGGTAACTTAATCTCCCATCCCCAACCTAAAATCTACATTGTCCTTAATGTAAAAGATATAAGCATGCAATGCACATGAGAAAATGAAATTGAAGGAGAAGTGATGGAAAGATAGTACCTGATGAAGGAATTAAGAGGCTTTTTCCAAAGAGATCTCAGCGTGAGAGTGGGTCAACACAAGAGTGAAACCAACAAAAGCAAACTATCCTAGAACGACTGGAAAGTAAACTATCCTAACGCATAAAGCTGACTATCTTAAAACGATAAAAAGAAAACTACCCTAGTCCTAAGAAAGCAGTAACCCTAATTATACCTCCATCAGACTAGGAGATCAATCCTGGTAAATAGAATCATTCAGAGGCATGGACATGTCCTCTGAATCAAATTTCTCAACAAATGGTTTTAATCGATATCCATTTACTTTAGACTCATTGCCATTGTCTGGATTCTGAATCTCAATAGCCCCATGAGGATAAACATTAATAACAGTGAAATGGATGGTCCAATGAGATTGAAGCTTACTCGGAAAGAGATGTAACCAAGAATTATACAAAAGGACTTTCTGACCTGGTGTGAATGATTTTCGTAAAATATGTTGGTCATGAAACGCTTTCATCATGTCCTTATAAATGCTTGAGTTCTCATACGCATCGTTCTGGATTTCTTCAAGTTCATTCAATTGAAGTTTGCGCAGCAAGTCAGCGTTGTCCAAATTGAAATTCAAACTTTTAATCGCCCAGTAGGCTCTATGTTCCAACTCCACAGGAAAGTGACAAGCATTCCCATAGACAAGTCTAAAGGGAGACATTCCAATAGGGGTCTTAAATGCAGTATGGTACGCCCATAAAGCATCAGTCAATCGGATTGACTAATCCCTATGGTCAGCGTTATCCATCTTTTTCAAGATGTGGTTGATCTCCCTATTAAAAATCTCAGCTTGCCCACTTGTTTGTGGGTGGTATGGAGTGCTCACCTTATGAGAGATACCATATTTCTTCATTAAATTCTCGAATGGCCTATTACAAAAATGTGAGCCCCCATTACTAATGATGGCTCGAGGTGTTTCGAACCGAGAAAGGATGTTCTCTTTTAAGAATTTAATGACCGTTCGATGGTCATTGTTTCGGCACGGAATTGCTTCGACCCATTTAGTGACATAGTCTACGACGAGCAAAATATATAGATTTCCAAAGGATTGGGGGAATGGTCCCATGAAATCGATGCCCCATCAATAAAATGCTTTTATGATAAGCATGGGGTTCTGAAAAGGGTGAGCTCTAAGTCCTAGAGGAGGGGTGAAAAGGACTATGCCAAATAAAAAAATGCGGAAAGTAAAGGCAGATAGCACAAATAAATAATAAGATAGCACAAGTAAATTGCAACCTCAAATGCACTAGTCTTGAGAGGTTGATATAAACTTGGTTCTAAGGACAACCTAACATCAAAAACCAAAGTCTTATGACAGGACAACCTTACTAGAACGTTGGTAAGTATCAAAAACTCAAACCAATAAAGAGGTAAAGAAAATAAACTAAGTTATTACAACATTCACCATAGCATCAAGTAAATTACAACATTCACAACAACACATGAACCATCATCATCATCCAAACTCCAAGAATTATAGTGGTTTGTGTGTGTACACCAACTGTTAGCAAACAGCCACACAACTATTCCACTTCCAATATCCACATCCACGGGATACTGACATTCACTATGAAATAAGGTTTTCCAAGGTTCACCTTAAAACCTTCACAATTGTGTTTTTCAAATGGGCTTACACAATTACAAAAACCCCACTCTAAGATTTTTCTGGCTTATCTCAGACAAAACTAAAAGATGAGATTTTCTATGAGCCCGTATCCTAGCCCGTATCATTTCGTAGGCTTCCGCGATCTTCCCGGTTGAATTTTGACGACCCACGACACGTAAATAGCAGTTGTACGTATCCCTGAGCTACATCCTGTATATCTGATAGGCTCGACCCGAGACTTGTACCCTTGCGACCACGCCATTGTTGCGGTTCCGACGCTGCGTCTTGCGCACCGAGGCGATACCCGAGCCAGAAGATGTGGGCCTGTGTTAGTTCGAGGAAAATATTGCACGTTGCAAATCCCAAGAGAATATGTCCCATCAAATGTCAGGTACACACCCCATCACTCCCATCACTCACACCCACCCCAAGTACCATACCCATCCCCAAAAGTCAATTAGCCCCATCCCTCACCCATACACTCCATTCATCCATTCTTATAACTCTCATCACTCTTTCATTTCTCTCTTCACCCCACTCAAGCAATTCCCAAAGAGAAAACGTCCTTGGCTTTCAAGGAGAAAAAGAGAGGAGCTAGTGTGGCCCACCTTCCTATCTCCCATCCCCACCATTCAAAGTTCATCTCGACTGTTGAATCGCACCCCTTAGAGCTCTAGATCGCATTGGCGGAAGAAGGAAGAGGAGATCAAAGGTGGGTGATCTTATTCGTTGATTTTGATGATTTGAGGGCCCACATATGGTGGGACCCATCTTGATGTATGCATTATTCAAAGAGGGGCCCATAGTGGCGGGGCCCCTTCTCCATCCTCTCTCTCTCTCTCTCTCTCTCTCTCTCTCTCTCTCTCTTTAGAATAATGATGTGGGGCCCACCTGATGTGCACAGGACATCCAGACCACCACGTGGACCCCACTATGATGTATGCATTTTATTCATGCCGTCCACATGCGTAGACCCCACCTATCCACGCTGGTCGTTCCCAGACTGGGTTGGACAAGGGAGAAAACAAATATCAGGTTGATCCAACACGTGTGACCCACCCACGTGGGACCACTGTGATGCATGTGATGTGACCCACCTTAATCTATGTGCTCTATATCCTAGCCATCCATCTGCATCAATGCGGGTCTAGTGATTTGTCGACTGCACTAGTAACAGTAGCACCATCCAGACTGCTGACCGTCTGGATGGCAGGATAACACAGATATTAGCCTTGTTCCAAAGCAGGTGGCCCACCCTGACGTGGACTCTACCTTGCTGTACGTGTGCAGCACCTACACCGTCCAGTTTTCCAGACCATTGTAGGGCCTGACCTGATGTGCCAGGGCCGCTAGGCTGGTTCCTGTCCAGCAGGCCTAGACGCTCAGACAACACAGATACCAGCTTGATTCAATTACAAGTGGGCCACACTAACGTGGACCCCACATCAGTACACGTATGTAATATCCACACCGTCCAGTTGTCTGGACGGTGGGGACCACTTTTGATGTATGGGTTTTATCTACACCGTCCAACATGTGGACCCGCCTCAATACACGTGTAGTCCAGCAGCCGGAAGCTACTATTGTAAGTGACATCAGCAAGTTTGGTGGGCCCTGACGTATGTATTTTAACCACGCCGTCCGTCCTGGGGATGGGACCCACCCCCTGCACGTGTGGAATCTCCACGTCCAGCTAGCACATGGGACCCACCTTGAATGTATGTATTATCCATACCATCCAGCTGAGGACAGTGTGGTCCACTGCGATATATGTGTTTCATCACACCGTGCATCTCTGGACGGTGCAGAGAGGGGTCGACTTTGATGCATGTGTTTTATGCAATCCGTCCATCTGTCTTGGACATGGGACGTGTGGGACCCACATGTCGTATGGTTTGTATACACACCATCCGTCCATATGGTCCCACCTTGATGATGTGTTGATCCACCATCCAGCCCATGGACGGTGGGTCCCAACCTTGATGTATGTATTCTATTCTCACCATTCATCTGGACTGGACAGTGATATGCAGGGCTCACCGTGATGAATTTGTTTCAGACATGCCACCCGTCCATCTGGTGGGACCCACCTCTGCTGTCCAGACCGTCCATTTCGACAGTGGGCCTGGCCACCTCACCAGCTACATAGCTGTGTTTTGACGTTAGTAGGTCCGTGGGACTCCTGACCATGATGTATGTGTTTTATATACGCAGTACACCTATTTTTGTTAAACCATGGGCGGCCCCATTAGGCCCATGTAATATATTTATGACCTTTGAATCAGGCCCATTATGATGTTTATTTAAGGCCCATGTAATGCAGCCCACTTGATGTATATACGGCCCAGACATGAGGCCCAATGTGACGTATATAAGGCCCATTGGTGTGGCCCATTGATGCGATCCATAGTGATGTGTGTTAGGCCCTTGTGTGAGGCCATGGGCCCACTATACGTTTGACTTTATGTGGGTCACTCCTTGGGAGCAATGTTGGTTGAATGTCCACATTGATGGGCAATGATGGTTGAATGTCCACGTTGTGACCTCCCTTAGGCCTTCTTAGGCCCATTCTCACCGTTTCCGATTGTACAAGCTGATTTTGATACCAATTCCGATTGTCGAGGCCGATTATCGAGGCCAATTCTGATTATCAAGGCTGATTCTGATTGTCGAGGCCAATTGTTGAGGCTGATTCCGATTGTCGAGGCCAATTTCAATTGTCAAGGCCGATTGTTGAGGTTGATTCCGATTCCGATTGTCGAGACGATTGTTGAGGCCGATTCATTCGATTGTCGATATCGATTCTGATTATCGAGGCCGATTCCGATTATCGAGGCTGATTCCGATTGTCGAGATCGATTCCGATTGTGAGTATGTGACAGCATAGCATCATTATACATGCTCATACGCATCATCTGTATGTTTGTTATGAGATATGGTTGACCACTGCATATGTCATTAGGCATGTTGTTATGAGACTCTGTGATAGGCAGAGATTTTCTCATATGACCGTATGTTATGCGGGGGATTGATGCATGACTGGATTGTATGACTCATGCATCTTACATTGTGTGTTATGATTATTGTACACCCTAGCAACATTAGGGTTGTAGCCTTCACAGGCATGTCGTGGATGCCAGATGGGACACCGAAAATCTGTTATTAGCATCGGGCTGCCATAGATGGCCCTTGGTGAAAATCGTTAAACCCTCTTGATACCAGAAGACGCCCCAATGTCGATACCGAGTAGATATATATATGAGCGCATGAGGGTCGTATACCAGTAAGCTGCGTCTCTCACTGTGTCGTGGTCAGTTGGGAGGGGGTGTGACCTTACCCGCCTGAGTGAGGGGGCAATATCTAGGTTGAGTTTGACCAGCTTGAGGAATGGGTCCGCTATCGACGTGCCGAGCCGATATTGGCAGGAGGATAGTGATGTCTCTTCCACTTACCCTGTTGTGCGCTTGGATAGGAGCGACAATCTGGCGTAGTATAATAGACCCCGGTGATGATCCCAGAGATGTACAGCATTGATATATGGACCTATTGATCAGGCGTTGCATACTTATTCATTCATTCATTCACTATCCACTTAGGCTGGTGGTGTGTAACTATTTGTTACATGTGCTTCGCAATGGCTAGGATTTCGGTTGGGGTGCGCGACTAACCTGAAATCAGAAGTTTACCACATTGAGTCTGACTATCCAAATTTAGGTATGGGACTGGTTTGGATAGAAGTCCCCTGTGGTGGACCCCGTAGCCTGTGATACTACGTACTATCATCCCGATTTCACACTCTCGCTTGGTCATTTCATTCGCATCGCATATTGCATTACATCCGCAGCCATATGACATTTTGGGTTGTTATGTTATGCACTTATATGGCCTAGACAGACTCAGCAGGATTTACATATTGAATTGTACCCTCGACATCTGATATTTGGCTCTCTTGAACTCCTCATTTGCATAGCTGATTTATATTGTGTACTCTGATATTGTATGACTCATGGACTTGTCAGTATTTCTTCTTACTCTGATATTACATTCTGAGCACGCATATACTGTTCACACACGTACACCATCCTCTAAGCTTTCTATAAGCTTATGCATGATAGATGCGTGCAGGTGACATTATGATGCAGCCGAGCTGAGGTAAGATCGTGCGATTGAGCTTCTGGAGTTTTCTTTGATATTTCTATATTGTATTTCCCTTTCAACATTCTACTCAAATGATTATATTAGTGGATATGTGATGATGATGTTGTTCTTATGATCTAGGTATACTTGTGGTTATGCTTCTTATAAGACAAATTCATATTGAAAAACCTCCTTAAGGATCCTCAGGATCGGGATCTGGTGTATGAGCGCTGGAAGACAAGAATGGGGTACTACGGAAGCTGTCGGCATCGGATTCGGCAATTGGGAATTTTGTGAACCCAATTTCTGAGTTTAGAGTTTGAGTCGAGCCGAGCTCCACTGGGCTAAAAATTCCTCGCTGGAGTTCGAGTCGAGCCTTGCTCAACTGGTAGAACCAGTCTCCACGACTGATCGAGCAGGATGCTCGATTGGTCGAACCTCACCAAAAATTTCTGAAAATCCTCAACAATTATTAGATTGGTCGAGAAAATCCCTAGACTGGTCGAGCTAGTGCCTGGACTCGTCGAACAATAGCTAGGACTAGTTGAGAAAAAGCCTATATAATTATATAATGACCCAAATTAAATATGCAATCAATATGACCTAACCTATAGTCAATCTAGGGCCATTCATACCTTATAGGTGAATATTGAACATTAAAACATCATCGTCCGCTTCGGTTGATAGTTTATCTTGAAGTACATGAAGCTTGTCCTTGTATACTCGAACATAAGCTTGAGCTTGTGTCCTTGTGACTTGAGCTTGAGTCTTTGTGACTTGAGCTTGAGTCCGAGTACTTGAGTTCCATCTTGAGGTATGAGTATATGAACTTTAACTTGAGTAGATTACTTGAGCTTAAGTTCTTGAGGGATGCACACTGTCTTGAAGTTGACTACCCTCTAGATGTTGATGTAGACAGCTTGATACACAACTTCGAATGAAGGTGAACTTTCCATCTATCAAAATGAGTCAGTGATTCTAGAGTGGTTTGGCACACCAAAATTTGACAAAACATGGTGCACTTACAACACAGCACTTACAATCTCCCCCTTTGTCAAATTTGTGACAAAACCAACTAAAGAATCATGCACCAAATTATAAACATCACAAGACAATGATAACATGGAGAGATAATGATATTACTCCCCCTTAATCCGAGTAGGGATGATTGTAGAGTACCTGTATTAATCAAATGCATATATGCACTTCCATATTTCTCTACAACCAACCACACCCACCAATCATCATAAAAAAAATTATCTCACCACTTATACCGATTATACCTCACTATTTCTCCCCCTTTTTGTCACAAAATGACAAAGGAAGAATATATATATATATATGATGATTGAGTATTAAAAAAATTAAAGAGAGGAGTACGAAAGAGAGTTAACATTAGGAGTTATAAATATATTCATCAAGCTCAAAAAAACATAACATGTCCATAGTATCATCAAAGTAACATGTTCAAGTAACTACCAAGCAAAGGAAAATATTAATATTTAGTACATGCCCAAATAAAAACTAATCAGAACTAAATGAAGAAGGAGGAATAAGTGGGTCAATTTGATCCCTATTAATGCGACGAAGATATTTTCACATATATTTAAATTGTGACTCGTTGGATACATGCAAATCATCCACCTTTTCTTCTAAAGCACGAAGGTGCTCATAAAAATCAAAAGGCTGAAAGTCAAGATCAGCCTCAGGATCATCTTCTTCTAGGTCATCAAACAAATCATCCATATTAGTGTCAGTGGGCAAGTCATCTCCTTCTCCAGCTTCCTCAGCTTCCCCATCCATTTGTCCAGGAGCTAGCTTCAAATTTGTCTTGTTGATGTTTGAATTGTTGAATGGGAGAAGAGTGATAGGTGTTTCACCGGGTGGCATGACCACATTGTAATGTAAGGCAAGTGCGGTCATCAGATAAGCAAAAGGAATATCACTATGACTCGGATGAAGTCTAAACTGAATGATCATATAACATATCAAGGAAGGAAGACAAACAGGAGTACCAGACACTACAAAATGAAGGATACAGACCATAAAAAAAGTTAATTCAGCCTTGTTTCCTGATCTGGGATACGCATTAGCAATAAAAATACGATGAAGCACTCTGTATCTGGTCAACATTTAATTGGCTTGGAGTGCATTCCCAGGAACCCATTTCGTATCCATATTACATAACTTACGAGTCAAAAAGCATTTTTTTAACTCAAAAATTCTCTCAGCTAGGACTGTTATAGGAATACCAGCATCATTCACACTTACATCTAATTGATCATCAATCATAAATCTATCAATTTAAATGTGCCTTCTCTAAAGGCTATAGTAAAGGTTAGGTCATCCAGAGAGACATCTATGATGCATGCAAACATGGCCTACGCAATGGACCGATATGCAGGTCCACCCCATTTCAAAATATTTTCCCATCGTATAGAGACGAGGAGAGGAATAATCTGGAATTGAGTGATATGATTTGCATTAACGAGCCGTTCAACAATGACATTCCATTGACGGAAGTCACGCACATAATCTGGATCATCATCGGGAGCCCGTAGTGTTCTCACCCTAACAAATGATTAACGAGAAGTAGAAGCTCGGGTTTTCTTAGTGCGACATTCCATTACCACAATGAATCAAGAAAATCTACCAAAGAAAGCTAGGAAGTGAAACCCAACAAGATTTTCTCAAAAAGACCCAATAAACCACTATAATCGATGAAATAAAAACAAGATCCAAACAAGATGTGACTCTAGGAACCTAAATCTAAAAGGAAATAAATAAAGGAGCACCTATTTGCAAGAATCGAAGATGGGTTCGACGGGTCGTAGAAGGAACACTTGAGGAAGATGAGAAAAATGGTGAAAAATTGACCTTTTCTACATAAAAGGGGATTCCGCCCGCGCACCATGACTGGTCGAGTATAGTGCTCGACCGGTCATGCAAGCACAAAAAAATGCATAATTTTCAATTTAAATGCAAAAAAAAAATACATAAAAATGTACGAAAATAAAGCAATTTAAACATGATAATCTCAATTAGAATTACATATGCCAATATCATCTTTAATTTAGAAAACCTATTTCTGTCCAGAGGTTTAGTATATATGTCTGCAAGTTGATTTTTAGATTGCACATAATCTAATAAAATAATTTGATCTTCAACTAATTCCTGAATATAATTATACCGTATATCAATATGTTTGGTATGGGAATGCTGGATGGGATTCTTAGATATATTTATTGCGCTCAAGTTATCACAATATAAAATCATAGTATCTTGCGCAATACCATAGTCAAGTAATATTCTTTTCATCCATACAAGTTGAGTTCAAGCATTTCCGGCTGTAATATATTCAGCCTCAGCTGTAGATAAAGATATAAAACTTTGCTTCTTGCTATGCCAGGAAACTAAACAGTTCCCAATATAAAAACATCCACCGTTAGTAGACTTTCGATCATCTATATTCCCAGCCTAGTCAGCATCCGAGTAACCGGCTAATTGAACATTAGTATCATGCGGATACCATAAACCTAAATTAACTGAACTTGTAACATATTTGATACTTCTCTTAACAACAATTAGGTGAAATTCCTTTGGGTCTGATTGATATCTAACACAAATACCTACGCTGAATGCTATATTAGGTCAGCTCACAGTTAAATATAATAAACTTCCAATCATACTGCGATACAACCTATGATCGACACTTTTACCTGAAGCATCTTTAGAAAGCTTAAGAGTTGTACTCATAGGAGTCGAAGTTTTTACCATTCTCAAATCCAAACTTCTTAACCAAGTTTAGGGCATACTTGGTCTGAGAAATGAAAATTCCATCTTTAAGCTGTTTCACTTGTAGTCCAAGGAAGTAATTCAGTTCTCCTACCATGTTCATTTTGAACTTGGATTTCATCAACTCTACAAACTCAGTAGACAGGTTAGAACGTGTAGAACCATAGATAATATTAGCAACATATATCTGCACTATAAGTATGTGATCATTTTGTTTCTTTACAAACAATGTCTTATCAACACTCCCCATCACAAAGTGATGACTTAGTAAAAACTTAGTCAATTTCTCATACCATGCCTTGGGAGCTTGTTTTAAACCATAAAGTGCCTTTTTCAGGCGATACACATGATAAGCGTATTTAGGATCTTCAAACCCTTTAGGTTGTTCAACATACACCTCTTCATGTACATCACCATTCAAGAAAGCACTCTTGACATCCATCTGATAAATTTTAAACTTTTTGAAACAAGAAATGGATATAAATAATCTGATAGATTCAAGACGAGCTACTGGGGCAAAGGTTTCATCATAATTAATGCCTTCTATCTGAGTGTACCCTTGTACAACCAGTCTTGCCTTGTTTCTTATAATGTTCCCTAACTCATCAGATTTATTTTTAAAGATCCACTTAGTTCCTATGATATGTTTATCATTTGGTCTAGGAACTAGATTCCATACATCATTTCTTACAAATTGATTTAATTCATCTTGCATGGCTAGTATCCAGTTTTCATCAGTAAGTGCCTCTTTCACATTGGCCGACTCAATTTGGGAAGTAAAACACACATAATTACATATGTTCTCTAATTATTTACGAGTAGGCACATTAGTGATTGGGTTGCCTAGTAATTGATTAGTTGGATGGTCTTTCACTGATCGTAGTTCAGCATTGTTTTGATTGGATGAAGAGTCAGGTTTATCAAATATAGTGAATGCATCATCTTCTGAACTAGAGATTGTAACATCCTGGATTTTTGCCAACCTGGAATTAGATGACCTTAGGCAATGGGTCAATCCTAACACCAGATTAACTTCTCAAACACTCAATTCAAAGGTCTCAAATCCCTTTTCAAACCATTCTCTTGAGAACCTCACCTTTCCTTCATAAATCTCACCTTTCACTACCTTATCCTTCAAAAGTAACTAACTGCTAAACTAGATTAGCTACAAAATCTGCTTGATCCACTTTAAATACGATATGCAAGATCCAAAACTTGTAGAATTATTGATGCTAGGTTACCCTAAAATCTAGGATCAATCTCATTACCCAGCTGCTCTCGGGAGCATCATGAAACTCTGTATCAAATCTGAACCGCCCATCGAAAGTCCGATTAACGTGAAGTTATAGAATTAGGACTGTCTTGTTGGGCTTGACAACCATCTCAGAAATCAAATCCAGATACTGTCCTAGCGCTATTCGCTTGAGCCCAGAGTGAAAAGTGTGAGAAATGTGAAATTAATTAAAAATAAAATACAAATTTAAGTAATCTGGCACGTGTCGCTTGCAGATCAGTTATAAGGATTTCGACCATCAGAATCAGGCCAGATTACACCCTCGGATCAGGGATATTTGCCCCTACGTGTCAGTGTACTTGAAATCTCTGATCGAGTTTCACTGACCGTTGAACTAAAACTGGTCCGCCACGCGTGATCTGGGAATCCGACCAGAACGAAAACTTAACTACACCTGCATCCAATGTCTGTGAACTTAAGTCCGACCTTTGGCTCAAGGGGGACTTCCAGAAGTGCTCCGTTGAGACGGAACAGTCTTCCTTTGGACATAACCTAAGTATACCTTGTTCCTGAGTCTATTTTGGAGAGTTTCTAACCTATATAAGGACCTTAAGCCCTCACTCTCTCATTCCATACGAATTTGAGAAAACCTAGGAGAGAGAAGAGAGAGAAAGTGTGGGAGAAGTGGGAGAAAGATCCTGGTGCTCTATCCTATCGTACTACGTGCTTAATCATCGCTACCCGATCGCTATTCCGGCGATTCTGTCTTCGTTATTAGGTAAGAAAACCCTAACCCTAACCTGTTTTAGGATTTCAATTGTTGTAAGTAGCGAAATAGCTAACTTAACTCGTGTCATAGGTCGCTAAACCAACGTTGACGAAGGCTTAGAGTTTCTATCGACTCCATTATGATTCTACGACAAAAGGTGCGGACTTTAGACGTATAGGTTATGGTTTTCAACGCTTTCAATGTCGGATAATGATAGATTCATGATCTGCATGTTATTGCACATGTACAAAGTGTTGTCTATCTTCCGTTTCGGTTAAATACGAAGAATATGGAATTTTGTGTATTCTAGGTATTTGTAGAAAATACCGTATCCATATAAATTTTGCTGATATGATTGCCATGAGTATTTGCCGTGTATATATGCTAGTTATGGATGTATGACCTGTTTGGCGAAAGGATTCGCCCTATTACACTTTTTGGCCAATATAGCTTATGTAGGCTAATGTGTGTAGTCAATGTGTTTGTCGAAATGACTAAATAAATATGGATTTATGATTTATGCCCGCCATATGTATTGAATGTAAGAACATGATTGAAGTGTGCTAGACAACCCCTTAGCGAAAGGATTTGCCCTAAATGACGCCATAGCCACTATACGCTATATATATTAAATGGGTAGCCCAAGTGTTTGTGGAAATGACTGAATGAATATGGAACTTGGATTCCAGCTCGCCATGACTATCCGTCGTGGGTGCACGCGTGTTATAATTGGGGCAATTCCCTAGTGAAAGGATTTGGCCTAATACCTATGTGATCAACATATGTCATGTATGTTGATGTATGTAGTCTAAAGTGTTTGTTGAAATGTCTGAATGAGTAGTAGTTAGTAATTTGTAATGTAAAAGGGTGTTGAGATATGATTCTCAACTCCTTTAACTATGTGTATGATTTCTTTAGATATCTATGTGATTAGGAATTAAATATGCATAAACTCATGCTTATGTTGTACTTCATAACATGTTCAACTGATTGTATGATTTTATCTATGTAATGCATATGTTTAAATTTATGTTTAATTTGTATTCCATAAAGGTCGTGAAGGGTGATGGGGGAGTGGTGTAACAATTTCGTGCAACAGCCCTGGCAGCCCTAAGCGGACAATATTGGATGCTTAATTGTATGATTTGAAATCTTGATCCATTACTGCTTTAACTGTTCCGTAATTGAATGTGATTGGGGCTATTGTATAGTCCAGGCAATCGGTAACGGGTTGAATTCGTGGCTGAGATTCATTCGCCACGTAAGATGTGTCGCGACAACCCGAGTCGCTACTTGGTTGGCGATAGTGGTTGGCCACGCGAAGTGCTTATGCACTTCATGTCGTTCAACTTATCCTGCGCTCGAGCTAGCCGAGCTCATCAAATAACCCAATCTGTCTAATGTATGTTCACCATGTTTGGACGCTACTGCTTGAACCTAAGATACCGAACTTACCAGTGCAACTCCGTTAACCTTGGTACCTCGATCCGCTAAGACTCATGAGCCGGGCATGGTGGTATGGGACACTGTGGTTGAGCTGTCGGCCTACGCTGGGGCCACGAGCCACCCCGTAGTGACCATTGAGCAACCAAACTCATGAGCCAATTATGGTGGTATGGGACACTATATTCGAGCTGTCGGCCTACACGGCTTTGATGGATGATGGGGGAGTGGTGTAACGATTCCGTGTAACAGCCCTGATAGCCCTGACCGTACCCGGTGTAGTGACCTCGAGCATACTCTGAATCCGCGGAGAGGCGACGAGCCTTCCCGTAGTAAACAGAGTATAGACTAGGCCTGTATTGATAAGGTGATGGGGGAGCGATGCAACGAGTGCGTGTAACAGCCCTGGTAGCCCTTTACAGTGACCTAGAACCGCATCATTGTATGAGAGTATCTAGGACTGACAACCCTAGAATGGATCATTGTTTGGGAATGATATAAGGGAGGTACCTTAGTTTCCCAATCCTACTGTTTGAAAAGGACTAATAACAACTCGGTAATCATGCTCATCATCCACTGCATGTGCCTGGAAGATGTGGAGCACTGAGGGATGAAAGCATGCCGCGGACGTAAGATGGTGTCGCATGAGAGAGTATGTTGGTGGGGGCATGCATCATGACAACATTTCATACTTGCATTAACAAGAGTACTTAGGATTGTTGATTGTACTGCTTTATCATTACTGCTTAACTGTTTTGATAACATGTTAACCTATGCTTTATTGTTCCACTGAGTTGAACACTCACTCCCACATTACGGGACGGTGCTTGCAACACCAACCAGACTGTCTTAGCTGCAGGTGATGGCGATGCTTATGAAGCAGAGCCGGACTACTACTATGATGTTGAGGAGGAGTTCTCCTACATGTAACTCTCTGACGGGTCTATGAAGACCTGGAATTGCATTGATGAGGCTATGGTATTTGGGATAGAAGACATTACATTTCCTAAATTTGGTATATTTTGGAACTGTGCTTTAAATAGTTAACCTGGTAACATTATCACACTCTGGAGACTCACCACAGTTTATTTAGTTTATATATCTATCACAGTCTTCTGCTTGCTATCTCACTTGTCTCTGGAGTATGATATGCTGTTTTGGCTTAATCTCACTCATGTTCAATGCTCTAATACAGACAACATTCAATCATCATTCATTAGGTTGCATAAGTGATGCGTTGGAACTCGGGAGTTGAGTTTATGTTCGACCCCCGATTTTCAGGGCGTTACAGAGATAGGTGTATTCAGGTGATCATTTATAATCACATTAATGGACTCATGAATAACACTGGTTCTCTTGTTGAGAACTCGATACGCTCGACTACCCTAGGAAAATCCCTTCGTCACTTTTAGTGTCGAACTTCCCTAAATTTTCGTGGTCATGCAAAATATAACACTTACTTCTAAAAACTCGAAAGTATTTGACTGTGGGCTTCTTATTGAACCACAGTTCATATGCAGCTTTATCATTTGATTTTCTAGTATAAACACGGTTTATTATATAACATGCAGTGTTAAGAGCTTCAGCCCAAAGATTTTTAAGTAACTTCATGCTATTCAACAATACATTAGCCATTTCTTGAAGTACATGGTTCTTCCTTTCAACAACCCCATTTTGTTGAGGTGTCTTAGGTGTAGAAAACTCATGCGATATTCCGTGATCGGTACAGAACTTCTCAAAATTGCTATTCTCAAACTCTGATCCATGGTCACTTTGAATTTTAGAGACATTTGTTTCTTTTTTAGTTTGGATACGCTTTAAGTATCCTTTTCACTTCATCAAGAGTTTCAGACTTCTCTCTCATGAAAGCAACTCATGTGAATCTGGTAAAAGCATCCACAATTACCAGAATATATTTCTTTCCACCTCGACTCTCCATTCTAGTTGGTTCAACAAGATCCATATGGAGGAGTTCACTTTCTTGTGACTACTCCTTATTTGTTTCCCAATTTGACATTCGCCACAAATTTTGTCCATTTTCTTCAATTTGGGTAGACCTCTTATTAGATCGGCCTTGCTCGTCTGTATAAATTCTGGTAGTTTACATGTCCAAGGCGTTTATGCTATAACTCAGTTTCATTGGTTTGGACCATGTAACAAGTAAATTTAGACGAGCTAGAATCACTTACAATGTAGCAATTCTCAGATGTTCTTCGACCATTTAGTATCACACAACCTTTCTCATTAGATATCCCACATCCTTGATTAGTGAATTTAACGCTATGTTTATTATCACAAATTTGAGAAATACTTAAAAAGATTATGCTTTAAACCTTCTACAAATAAAACATTTTCAAAAGGAGAAAGATTGAAAAGTTGAACCGTACCTTGGCCAATTATTTTGCAGTTGCTTCCATCACCAAATGTGACTAACCTGTCAGTCATTTCTTTGTAGTTGGTGAACAAACCTCTGTCACCTGTCATGTGTCTAGAGCAACCACTATCCAGGTACCACTTTAATTGACTTGAAGCTTTGAAGGCAGTGTGGGCAACCAAATAAGTAACCTTAAGAACTCATTTCATAGTCATTTTGGGTTTTGGAATATTGTTGGTTTTTCTTCTCTTATAGACATTATCAAATCTCACATTCGAGTTAGATTTCAGAAGCTCCTTGAGTAAGTCCACAATTTTCTCAGCTAAGGGGTTATAATTCTGATTTTTATGGCTAATATGGTTGGTATTAAATTTGGGAGTTTGAAAAGTTTTAGAGTTTTTAAAACTGTTTTGATTTAAACCTTTCTCTTTCGAGTTGGAGGACTCTCTTTTAACAAACATAGGAGTTGTATTCTTATTTTTAGGAAGTATGAATTTATCATAACCTAGACCCGATCTATCACTACATTTTTTAGATGCGGTTAGCAATCTTTCAAGTTTAGGGTCTCCTTGGGCATACTTCCAAGTGTCCTTTAAACTCAAGAGAGAAGAGACTTCAAATTTTAATTTCTCATTTTCTGATTTTAATTTTTCAAGTTCAGATGATTTAAAATCCAAGTCATATTTAGATTTATCAAAACAATAAAAAAAACATATGACTTTTCTAAAAGTAATTTTTCAAAATCCTCTTTTAATTTTAGAAATTTCTCTTTTTGTAATTTAAGCTTGACAGCTATCTTACAACTTTCCCTGTATAGGGCATTATAGGCATCTTGTAAATCTTCATCGTTTTCAGGGTCACTCCTCAGATTTTCATCATAAGTTGAATCACAACTATCTATGGAAGTGACTCTAGCTAGAGTCATGAAGGCCTTGACTTCATTTGTGGATTCAGGTTCTGGATCATCTGACTCAGAAGAAGCTTCAGAGCTAGATGATTCAACCCATGTGGCGAACATGCCTTTTCTCTTTGGCTTGTCCCTTTTTGGACACCTATTTTCTAAATGTCTATATTCATGGCAGTTGAAACATTGACTATCTTTTAGAGATTTCCAAGTTTTAGA
Organism: Magnolia officinalis; assembly: GCA_021015155.1. Lineage (NCBI taxonomy): Eukaryota > Viridiplantae > Streptophyta > Magnoliopsida > Magnoliales > Magnoliaceae > Magnolia > Magnolia officinalis. The sequence goes on from JAJHSJ010000009.1 coordinate 42,726,064, forward strand.
TTTACTCTTTTTCTGAAATTTTTCAGGGGGTTTTTTAAAATCAACTTTCTTTTTACTCTTAAAAATTTTATAAAACTTTTTTGCTAATAAAGCCATATCATCCTCTGAATTTTCACAATTAGAAATATTATTATCTTAATAAATATGTTCGAAGATTTAAGGGCTATAGACTTACCTTTTAGCATTGAAATTCAACTCATAGGTTTGAAGGGAACTAACAAGTTCTTCTACCCTCATATTATCGGTATCTCGAAGTTCTTGAATGATAGTGACCTTAGAATTGAATATCTCAGGAAGTGATCGCAGTGTTTTTGTACAAATTTTGTTTCCTGGGATGTCATCTCCAAGACCCCACATTAAGTTAATTATGTCATTCAATTTCGTATAGAAGTCGATGAATGTTTCATTTTCTTTCATACGAATTTCCTCAAACTTAGTTGTGAGGATTTGCACCTTTGACTTTTTGACAATAGTTGTTCCCTTGTGTGCATTTCTAAGATATCCCAGGCTTGTTTTGCAGTATCACAAGATATAATTCTTTTGAACTCATCTGGTGATAGTGCATAAGTGATTGCATTTAAAGCTTTGGCATTTGCACTGTTTCATTTTTCTGAAGAGTAGTTCATGAAAAATAAGGTGATTCTTTTAACAACCTAGTTCCATCAATGCCTAGAACTTCAACCGTAGGTGGGTGCCACCTAGTCATTGTTGCTTACCACACACTTTCATCCATGGATTTTAGAAAAATCCTCATTCTGGCTTTCCAATTGGCATAGTTGGAGCCATCAAAAGGTGGTGGCATAGACACAGATAGGCTATCAAAATTTTACATATTAAGAGCTCGAGATTGCGTAACTTAGGAATTGAATCCAATGGAATGAGCTATTAGGCTTTGATACTAGTTGAAAAGGGCAAGCTCTAAGTCCTAGAGGGGGGGTGAATAGGATTATGCCAAATAAAAAAATAAATACAGAAAGTAAAGGCAGATAACATAAATAAATAATGAGATAGCACAAGTAAATTGCAACCTCAAATGCACTAGTCTTGAGAGGTTGATACAAACTTAGTTCTAAGGACAACCTAATACTAAAAACCAAAGGCTTATGGCAGGACAACCTTACTAGAACGTTGGTAAGTATCAAAAACTCAAATCAATAAAGAGGCAAAGGAACTAAACTAAGTTATTACAACATTCATTACAAGTGCATAAACTAAATTACAACACTCACCACAACACATGTACCATCATCATCATCCAAACTCTAAGAATTATAGTGGTTCGTGTGTGTACACCAATTGTTCGCAAACAGCTACACAACTACTCCACTCCCAATATCCACACCCACGGGGATACTGGCATTCATTATGAAATAAGGTTTTTCAAGGTTCATCTTAAAACCTTCACAATTGTGTTTTTCAAATGGGCTTACACAATTACAAAAACCCCACTCTGAGATTTTCCTGGCTTATCTCAGACAAAACCAAAAGATGAGATTTTTCTGGTTGAATCTCACAAACCAAAAATACAAAAAATTGAAATAATACTTATCTGAAGATTCTTCTTCAATGTAGCCCGATAGAACCGATTCCTTGTAGATGTAAATGTTCAATGTTCAATCTCACAAGTGGAAGGGTTCTAGGTCTAGATGGATTATAAATTAAACCAACCTAGGGCTAGCTTGAATTTGATTTTAGATCTCAAAGGGTAAAGTAGAGTTCCCTTTTAATAGAATAGATTTGGCTAAGGAGATCAATAAAGTCCAATAGAAAAGCTATAAAAGAATCTAAAATTACTAACCAATAGCTTCACAATAGTGGAGACTTATCTCTTAGAGTGATGCCTTGATTTGGAATGGAATGAATTGAAATCTCTGAGAAATGTCCTCAATTTATAGGCTGAAAATCAAATTTCTTGACTGGTCTAAGATTTGGCTTGACTGGTCGACGCAAAACCAATTTTCAAATTTTCTGGCGCAATCAGAAAAAAAACAGTTTCTCGGTTGGTCGAGTGACTTGCTCGACTGGTCAAGTGGGCTAAAAATTCCTCGCTGGAGTTTGAGTCGAGCCCTGCTCAACTGGTCGAACCAGTCTCCACGACCGGTTGAGCAGGATGCTTGACTGGTTAAACCTTCACCAGAAATTCCCAAAAATCCTCAACAATTCTTGGATTGGTCGAGAAAATCCCTAGACTAGTCGAGTCAGTGCCTGGACTAGTCAAACAATAGATAGGACTAGTAGAGAAAAGGCCTATAAAATTATATAATGACCCAAATTAAATATGCAATCAATATGACCTAACTTATGGTCAATCTAGGGTCATTCACACCTTATAGGTGAGTATAGAACATTGAAACATTGTCCGCTTCTGTTAATAGTTTATCTTGAAGTACATGAAGCTTGTCCTTGTATACTTAAACATGAGCTTGAGATTGTGTCCTTATGACTTGCGCTTGAGTCCTTGTGACTTGAGCTTGAGTCCAAGTACTTGAGTTCCAACTTGCAGTATGAGTTTATGAACTTTAACTTGAGTAGATTACTTGAGCTTGAGTTCTTGAGGGATGCACATTGTCTTGAAGATGACTGCGCTCTAGATGTTGATGTAGACAGTTTGATACACAACTTCGAATGAAGGTAAACTTTCCAGCTATCAAAATGAGTCAGTGATTCTAGAGTGGTTTGGCACACCAAAATTTGACAAAACATGGTGCACTTCCAACACAACACTTATAGGTTCAAGGGTATCATATATCGACAGGACAATGCTCTCAATTTTTGACAATGCTCACAAACCTTACAAAACTCATGAGTGTCATTGAACATAGTGGGTCAGTAAAAACCATACTGCAGAATCTTAGCCGTGGTCTTTTTAACAGAAAAGTGACCACCACAGGCCTGAGAGTGATAGAAGGAGATGACACTCTGATGATCATCGTCTAACACACATCTCTTTAAAATTTGGTCTGGGTAATATTTAAACAAATATGGATCGTCCCAAAAGAATTTGCGCACCTCGGCGAAAATTTTCTTCTTATCTTGCACAGTCCAATGTGTCGGCGTGAAACCTGTAGCATGATAATTAGTAATATCAATGAACCAAGGTGAATGGGAGACTTTGAGCAATTGTTTGTCAAGGAACATGTCATTAATATGTGCCGTCTCAAGAGAGTCAGAGGAATTAAGGCGGAAAAGATGGTCAGCCACTACGTTCTCTACTCCCTTTTATCCTTTATTTCTAAATCAAATTCTTAGAATAGGAGGATCCATCTTATCAGGCGGGGCTTAGCATCGTTCTTAGAAAGAAGATACTTGAGCGTCGCATGATCTGTGTAAAGTATGATCTTGGATCCGATCAAGTAAGACCTAAATTTGTCCAAAGCAAACACTACAGCTAAGAGTTCCCTTTCCATAGTTGAGTAGTTCACTTGGGCAGGATTTAGGGTTTTACTTGTGTAATGAATAGTGTAGGGCTTCTTTTCTTTTCATTGGCTGAAAACCGCTCTAAGAGCATAATCTGATGCGTCACACATAAGTTTAAAAGGAAGGCTCCAATTGAGTGACTGCATGATAGGTGCAGTAGTCAACATGCCCTTAAGCTTCGTGAAAGCTTTCTGGCATTGCTCAGTCCACTCGTATGGTGCATCCTTTTGAAGTATATTATATAAAGGACAACAGAGAAGACTAAAGTCCTTTATGAATCTTCTATAAAACCCAGCATGTCCTAAAAAGGATCGCACGTCTCGTATATTCTTAGGTGGAGGTAGGTTAGAGATAAAATCAATTTTTGCCTTATTTACCTCGATTCCTTTGGACATGATTATATGTCTAAGGACAGTTCCCTTACGAACCATGAAATGACACTTCTCCCAATTAAGTACCAAATTCTTTTCTTCACATCTTTTCAGTGCACATTTAAGACTCTCTAAGAACTCGTTGAAAGATGGTCCGAAGACAGAGAAATTGTCCATAAAGACCTCTAGATATTACCCCACCATATTAGAAAAAATACTCATCATGCATCACTGAAAAGTGGCAGGGGTATTACATAGTCCGAATGGCATCCTTCGGTAAGCAAAGGTGTCATAAGGACATGTAAATGTAGTTTATTCCTGATCTTTAGGGGCTATCTCTATCTGATTGTAGCTTGAATACCCATCAAGGAAACAGTAATAGGAATGACCAGCTAACCTTTCCAAAATTTGATTAATGAAGGACAAAGGAAAATGGTCCTTCCTCGTGACAGTATTCAACTTCCTTTAGTCAATGCACATTCTCCAACCAATAGTAACTCTAGATGGCATGAGTTCATTATTGGCATTGGCTACGATGGTGATTTCAAACATCTTAGGAACCACCTGAGTTGGACTCACCCATTGACTATCGGATATAGGGTATATAATACCCATATCCAATAGTTTAAAAACCTTGGATTTAACCACTTTTTTCATGTTTGGATTTAGTCTACATTGTGATTGCTGAGAAGTCTTCACATTATCCTCGAGATAAATGCGGTGAGTACAAATCGAAGGGTCAATTCCCTTAAAGTCCGCAATCATCCATCAAAGGGCTCCCTTATGCTCAATGAGAATGGATATGAGATACTCTCCTGTTCTTTCTCCAGGTGGGAAGAGATCACCACCGGGTATGTCTCATCTTGACATAAATAAACTTCTTTCAAATCAGAGGGCAAAGGTTTTAAGTCAATCTTCGGTGTCATGAGGTTAACGGCAGAGGCACTTCTTCGGTTTGGGGCAATTATTCAAATTGTGGCCTCTACCGGTTAACTTCAAGTACCGGGGCAGTGTCAAGCATGGAAACCATCTCCCTAATCATGTCATCATCAAAATCATGGGAGTGGGCCGGGCATGTCTCTAGCGGATCAGAGGATAAGGTTAGAGGCGTTCTATCTTCCACGAAAGAATCAATCATGTAAATGTCGCGGAAATTGTTATCATTCTCTAACCGTCTACTTGTATTGAAAAAGATGTTCAACTCCAATGTCATATTCTCGAAAGACATGCTCATGACTCCATTCTTGTAATTAATGATTGTGTTTGAAGTGGTAAGGAATGGGTAACTAAGAATGACGGGAATTTGGGTGCTTATGTTACTGATGGGTTCCGTATCCAGGATGATAAAATCTACAGGGTAGTAGAATCTGTCAACCTGGACTAACACATCCTCAATTATCTCTCTCGATACACGAACAGAGCGATCAGCAAGTTGTAATGTGGTTAAAGTGGGTTTTAATTCACCCAAACCTAACTGTTTGTACACCGAGTAGGGAATCAGATTTACGCTCGCTCCTAAGTCAAGAAGTGCGTGCTCAATATGGTAATTCTCAATTACACAAGCGATGGTTAGGCTATAAGGATGTTTGAATTTTATGGCATATTTTGCTTTAGGATGGCACTCACTTTCTCAGTTAAGAAGACTTTCTTTTGAATATTTTGCCGTCTTTTGGTCATATACAAGTCTTTCAAAATTTTGGCATATGAAGGTATTTGTTTTACGACATCAAGTAGAGGAATATTGACCTTCACTTGTTTCAACACCTCTAGAATGTCCTGAGAGTTAGAGAGAGGTTTTTGTGCAACCAACCATTGGAGAAATGGGCAACCGGCTTCCCTTGAGGTTCCGGTTCTAATTCTTATGGAGCATGGCTAGATCCATCATCTTTGTCCTCTTCCAGTTCCTTAGGATTTTCAGCCCTAACCGGAGTGGTTTTGTCAATGGTCTTCCCACTCCTAAGAGTAGTGATAGATTTAGCTTACTCCATCTAATTTGAAGAGCTTGAATCACTTATCTCATATTGTGGTTTAGGATTAGGGAGAGGTTGAGCAGGAAGCATCCCCTTTTCTATAACTGTCATACGTGAATCCATCTTTTGCATAAATTTTGTAAGTTCTTATATTGCTTGAGTAAGCTCTTGTGAGGAATTTTGAAACAGTTCTTCTTGAGGTTTCCCTTTATTTGGATTTTGATTGAAGAAACCTTGAGGGGTAGTAGTTTATCCATTCCTCCAACTGAAGTTTGGATGATTTCTCCAACCACAATTGTATGTATTGGAGGTAGGTCCATTGAAAGGTCTTTGGTAATTGTTCACGGCATTGGATTGCTCATTCAACACCTCTTGAAAGGCAGGTATTGTTGGACAATTTTCAGTTATGTGAATGTTGCAAGTACAAATACCGCAAGCAATTTCCTTATCCTTATCCTTCTTTAATTCCATGGCCTCAAGTTTCCTGGTGAGATAAGCCATTTTAGCATTGATATCATCGTCCTCTTTCAAGAAATACATTCCACTCCTCTCCTTGGATTGAGTCAGCCTAGACATGGTGCTTGGTTTTGGGTATTTGTCCCATGATTGTGTGTTTTTAGCGAGTCTATCCAAGTAGTCCCACACCTCATCGACATTTTTAATCATGAATTCCCCATCGGACATTGTCTCGACCAATTGGCGCATGGAAGATGTCAGACCATCACAAAAGAAGTGTGTAATGTGTCACGTTTCAAATCCGTATTGTGGGCATGAACTAACAAGATCCTTGAACTGCTCCCAACATTGAAAGAATGTTTCATCCTCCTTTTAGGCAAAGTTTATTATTGACTTTTTAAGGGGGTGTTCATTTTAAGATGTGGAAAATTTTTCTTTATGAACTCTCTTATCATATCATTCCATGTACCAATAGATTGAGGACGTAGTGAATGCAACCATGTCTTAACTTTCTCTTTCAAAGAAAAGGGAAAGAGTTTCAGCCTAACCGTATCATCAGACACATTAGGAAAGTATAAAGTGGCTATGATCTCATCAAACTCTTTCAGGTGTAAGTATGGATCTTCTGACTCAAGCTCATGAAATTTACGAAGGAGTTAGATCACCCCTGGCTTGATATCCATACGTCCCGTATTCTCTGGAAAAACCATGCATGACGGTGTGCGCACCCCTGCCTATTGTAAATAATCTCATAAAGTACGAGGTGAGGGTGCTTAATGCACCTCATTCTCATCCTGGACTTCCCCAACCCTAGGTTGAGGTAGTCCATCTGGTTAATTGGCCAGTTGATTCAAAGCCATAACCTCAATTAACTTTGGGGATCTCGAGTGGTGTCTAGTCCTACGATGGATAGTCAACCCCTCAACCAATCCTCCTTCAGTCAAGAGACGTCAAGTGTTGTAACGGACCCACTTCGGCATGAAACACTCGCAGCCCTCAATTCAGATTCTAAACCTAAACCTAAAAGAAATAAAAGAAATAGAAATCTAGAAATAAAGAGAAAGAAGAGTTGAAAAGAGGTTACCAAATTAGAAAGCCTAACTCAAGGTCCTACAAAATAGGAAAGTTAGGTTAGTTTCTAAAAAATTCAAGTAGAAAAACCTAACCCTAAAGTTAGAAATTATAAAAACCTAATCTTAAACTAATTCTAAAACTAGTCAATCTCAGAAAACCGCAACCGTCAATCCCCAGCAACGGCGACAAAAACTTGTTCACCACCCCAAGTATAGGGTTACGATGTAGTAATAATCTTTGTAAGACCGAGGTCAATTCCACAGGGACTGAAACTTATACGTAATCTAAAAGTAACTAGAACTATAACTAGAAGAAGCTGTAATATAAATCAGGGAAATTTAAGAGAATGATGGTGAAATATTAAACTAAAACTTGTAAAATTCAAAGGTGGGAAACTAGGGTGCCAAGGATCCACTTGTAGAGATCAGGGAGATCTATGCTTGATTCACAAACACAACTAGATTCAGAGTCCCATCTTTATCCAGTTAGAAGATATTTCATCAAAATCAAATCTGAACTTCTTTTGATCTAGTTTTCAAGAGATGAGAGGTATGAGAATTAGAATTGATTCTATCACAAAACCATGCCCATGAGGCAAAGTAAACAACAGAATTTAACCACACATCTAATCCAAGAGAGTTATAAATGTTAGGAAGGATTCCGTCACCCTACCATGCCCATGAGACGATGATGAACAACAGGGCTTCCTAACTTCATAATCTCAACAATGTAAAGAACATGCTCAAAGCTATCGCAGATCTATTATAATTTAAGTCACAACGAACCATTAAAGACTAAAAACATTCCTTATAATCAAACTAAAATCAAAATCAGTTCGACTTAAACATGAATCAAAGGCATAAAGAAAAGTCTCCCATTACACTACAAGCTTCACCTTGTAGCCCTAGCTAAGACGTTTAGCTCATCATCAACATGATTAAGCTAAAAATCTCTCAAAAGAAAAAACATGAACAAAGAAAACCAAGAAGAAGGAAAGGAAGAAGACGCTTGCAGTAGAGGCGATGGCTCTTTACGCAGAAGAAGCTGCGTGCGTAACACCTTTCGCATGCGAAAGAAAAATGCAACAAGTTGCATTTGAATTGGATTTTTGGGATGGTTGCTGTCTAAGACTTGATTTTTTTTCTTCGTGGCTAAGGTTGTGGCCACCCTTTGAAGATTTTGGATGGTTTGGATCAGCCATCCAACCATGATCATGCACGTACAACTCCCCGCAAGTCCCGAATTTCATGACCATGCATATCATGCGAAATTCATTGCGCTAATGTGTTCGATGGGCCCCACAGTGATGTTTTCGGAGAGATCCACCTCGTTCATTGGATTCCTGGCAAAATTTCAGTTGGAAAGGGGTGGTTTTGGTCGAGTTTGGCACGGTCCACTAGATCTAATCTTCCGCCGTTCATCCTGCATTTTCCAGTGATGCACGTGTGTACACGTGCATGGGTCTAAGAAGACACCTTGGGTATGGTTATCCCCCCTTTTGAACACAATGAACGGTCCGGATCAGCCACGTGGGCCCCGATGGTGGGCCACAACACGTCTCAGAGGAGACAGCTTGCGGACGCTGTCCTGCTCGCACAAGATGAGTCAGGTCAGCCCAACTTTGACCAGGCTGACCGACCGGTGTGGTGCGGGAGTGCACTGCCTGTGCACTCTCACATTGCATGTTGGGTCCACTGTGATTCTTGTGAGAAATTCGCTCCGTCCATCCATTTTATAATACCATTTAAGGGGTTAAGACCAAAGTTGAAGCATATCCAGGTATCAGGTGGGCCCCAAATCAGAGATTTAGTGGTTGATCTGTCCATTGGGCCACTTTCACAAAGATCCAAGTGTATGGTTAGTTTAGGGTCCTCAGACCAGATATAAAGTTTCGAGCCAAACGAATGGTGGGAACCCTGTGATCTTGCATTTAGGACGAGTTTCAGGCCTTTTTGACTTCAATAGCTGAGTTTTCTCGGATCTCTGGCATGTGAATTCTTCGATCTCGGTCCCCTAAGATTCGTCCCTTGCTTTGGTGATTTTTTAGCGTTAAATCCATGCTTTTAGTACCCTTTTTCAGTCCAGACTCCTAAATTCACCTTGCAAAACAAACAGATTAAAATAGGGCATTAAACATTATCATGTACGTAAAATTATGTAATAATTAGGGTCTAATATGCAATATTTAACCCTCAACAGTTCCTGCACTGGAAACTTAGGTGGGGCCCACCGTGATGTTTGTCAAGAATCCACTCTGTCCATCCGTTTTATGAGCTCAATTTAGGAGATTAGACCAAAAGTGAGCAGGATCAAAGACTCAAGTGGGTCGTACTAGAGGAAAAGGTAGTTAGGGAAATTCCTACCATTGAAACCTCCCTAGGTTCGACAATGATGTTTACATGCCATCCATACCATTAATAACGTCATTCCTACTGGGAAGAACCGAAAACACAAATATTAGCATGATTTAAAACTTCTATGGTCCCACGAATATTTCAACTGTGGACGTTCAATTATCATATTTTCGGGCCACTCGAGCATTGGATACGGTTCATTTTTTACCTCGTGTCCTAAAATGAACTCAAAAAATGGATGGACGGGGAGGATTTCTCACAAACATCACAGTGAACCCCACCGCCACTCCCAGCATAGGAACTTCCTGTGAAAGGCTTTCGAAAGAAATTCGTGTCCCAAGGACGCCAGCAGCTGGCGCTACTGCCAACGTCTAAGTGGGCGAACACCCAGCATGGGCATGAAGTGGGGCCCACTTGTGGAAACGTCCATGATGTATGTGAATTATCCACTCTATTTATCAGTTTTACCATATCATTTTAGGCCATGGGGCCAAATAAAAGGCCGATCTGAATCTCAGGTGAACCGCACCGAAAGGAAAAGTGGGGCAGGATATGTTGTCCCATTTTGGCAGAAAAAGTTGCTCACTCGTGGGAGCTAGCTTAATGTTTAAGAGCCATCCTCGTCGTTCATCATTTTCTTCAGATCATTTTGGGATAGGGGCCGAAAGTTTAAGACGATCCAAATCTTAGGTGGACCGCACCACAGGGAACTGTGGGGGTGAAAACCCCTTTAGACCTATAATACCTTGGATTTGGGATCCTTTGGACTTGGAATCCCTTGGACTTGGGAATCCCTTTTGTGGATCCCTTAGATTTGGAGCTCTCTCAGACTTGGGATTCCTGAATTTCTAGAATTTATTGGCCATGTTTGGCACCTTGGGTTCAGAATCCATATAATCCTAAGTAAAAAATGTGGTGTATTTGCAGGATTTAGAATTTATTTATTAAATCAATTTAAAATCCTTAATTAGTGTGTGTATGTAATGTTGACACTATGGTTGTATTAAATCCATTGAGGCACGTACTTTTCCTGAAATGATGAAATCCCCACAAGCATAAGGATCAAATGGTGACTAACCATCGATTGCATCGACAATGTTCAAATGGTGCAGATCATCTTATTGATGTCGATGATAATCTGATCATTTTGGTATATCGTCAGTGGGCTAAGTGTCCAATAGATTGGTAGCCTAGTGGCACACATGTTGCACATGTGGGTGTCCATCCAGGTCATTCCCAGTGGACCCCGCCTTAGCATATGTATATTACCCATGCCTTACATCTAGTTATTAGATTTGTATGTGCAGGCTACATAAGGAGTTGATGTTAGTCTAATATGGGCCACACCACATATACCTCTATATTTCTAGTGGGGCTTGTCGCTCAGTTTCCACTCTCTGTATATAATGTGACAATTAAGGACGATTATCTCATGATGCAAGTGTTTTTATGTTTAGCACACATATGGTTGTCAAATTTCGTGAGACAAAGGTGTTACAAGTCAAATCGCAAGTATGGAATCGCAACTACTCTACATGTCCGAAGATCAGCTCAAGATTAGCTTATCATCTCAAGAAGACGTCGCCCCGATTTCAAGACAAGTTGAACTATGTATTTCCTAAACAACAGGTGATGTAACCCTAGAAAGACCTTAGGTTAGGTATTTTCAAAAACTCATTTAGTTTTAGGTTATTAATAGTGTTTTTGCTTTGGAGTTCAACTAGCCTAACTTTGGTTCAACCAACCTAACTTCCTCGGCTAACCTACATTCAAGTTTGGGCTAAAAATTAAAATTTGTTGAAAATTCGGCCAGCCTAACTTTTGGTTCGGCCAGCCGAGTGAAGTTCGGGTCAAAATCTAGCAACGTAAACTTTTGAAATTCGTGAGAATTCGGTGGGCCAAATTTCTCCTCGGGCTAGCCGAATTTTGGATAAATCTTATCCCACGCAATCCGATAGTCATTGGAACGAATCTGGTGAAACCCGGCCAGCTGAAACTATTCTTGGACTAGCCAAATTTTCAATCTCTTTGGCTATAAATAAAGGCCTTCTCTCATTCAAAACTATAATGAAAAATCACTCTAAGCATTATGCAAGTGAGAGAGAAGCTCAGGTCCTCAACAAGCTAATTGTGTGGTATTTATATATTCCTTTTAAGCTTATTCAATTCTCTTTCTTGAGATTATTTCAATCTTATTCAATTGTGTGGTATTTATATACTCCTCTTAAGATTAAGAGAATTAAATCAGTAGAACTTGGTTTTTTTATTTCTGAAATACTTTAAAGCCCTATACCTTTTTTGTTGAGAGAATATTGCATCCTCTACATACAAGAAAGAAGTTCTACTACAAGCTTCAACTGCATCTTCGAATATACATTTGAAGATTGTTAAGGTATAAATTTTTGTTAAGTGGAGAAGTTTCAAGAAGGAAAATTGGTGAAAGAAATGAAAGATAAAAGTGAAAGACAGGTGAGTTGCGCAGGACCCGAGTTGCGTGGGAACCATGTTGTGCGCGACCCATGTTGCGCGGGACCCGAGTTGTGCGGGAACCATGTTGCACGAGAGGTAAGTTGCGGGGGTGTGCACAACTTGTCCGTTGTCATGTTGGGTCATGCAACTCTCTTGGCAAAGGGATAGATTAAGAATGCGAAGTAGGGTACACAACACAGGATTCGAGGGCTCACATGTGCAAAAGCCTATAAATACCCCCTACCCCCCTCATTTGGGGGATCGGATGTTCAGAAGACCAGTGCCTCTGACAAGTACTGGAGACAGAGAGAAGGAGAAGAGGGGGCAGAGCGCTAGAAGAGCGGGCTCGCGCAACTCTCTTGAGTTGCGCGGATACTCTTTGAGGCAATTGTTATGTTGGAATTTTCCAAATCCTTGGGTTATTCTAGATGGGTCAAAGGAATCCAAAGATTCCTTTATCATGCCAATAAAGGACGGAATGCACAGGAAGCCCACACAACTCATCTCCCCTAGAGATTTGATCAATATGAGCCAGAATGCTTCGAAATTTATATTTGAGTCGATTCGATACTTGCATTTTTGTATTTTTTAAGAAATTCTATCTTGGAATCAAGGGATTAAAAGGATGTAATGAACTCATAATGAATGAAATTGATTATTATTCTCTTTGCTCTGTCTTTTGTGAAAATTAAGTGAGATATTCCCCCACAATCGAATGCTTTTCGTTTCTAGTCGAAACGACATGGCGACTCCACTGGGGACATCCTTCCTTTCATCTCTAAGATAAAATATATTTGTAAGAAAATCCTAATTAAGTTCTTTTGTTGATCTCTGACAAAGTGAAGAAATTCATTACACATTATATCGATAACAAGTACACAGATCGTTTGTGAAATCACTGGTAAAAAGGTAAAAGGATAAGAAAAATGGATGATAGCCATTCTGTTAGGCGAATGGGCAATGTCTTGGTAGTCACGTTACGCTCAGGGAAAAAGATAAAGAGCCCCTACAAACAGAACACTGATATAACAAGAAAAGAGACATGTAGAATGCCATGACAGTATCAGAGAGAAAGGGATAGATAAGATAGAAAGGGTAACATACGATGTGGTGAGTCATCTAAAGGGCATACTAGCTCGACTAAGTATGTATGACGCGTTACGATTGTCCGAAGATTCTCGACATAGTCTGATTCAAGCTTTATCCGATAATAATGTCAGAAGAGCATTGCTTACCAAAATGGAACATGAATAACGGAACAATTGTATGCCATTCTTTTCTTTCTCTGATGATGACCTAATTTGTGAAGAGGACCACAATAGGCCACTGATGGTTGTAGTCATGTCGGCGGTAAATAAGTAAAACGAATAATGCTAGATAACGGGTCTTCAGTAAATTTGCTACCATTAATCATGTTAAACGAACTGGGATATCATTGTTCTCATTTGCATCCTAATGGGATGATGATACAAGGGTTCAATCAAGATGGGCAAAGAGCGCTTGGCAAGATCACATTGACACTGGAAATAGGAGAGCTTACGACTGATGTCGTTTGCCATGTCATTAATGCAATAATGACATATAATCTCCTTTGGGGAAGACCCTGGATGCACCAATATGGCATTGTACCATCGGCTCTCCATCAATGCTTCAAGCATTATAAAGATGGGATTCAGTGTAAGGTGATGGCTGATGCAAAACCGTATACGAAGGCAGAATCTTTCTTCGCCGACGCTAGTTATTACGACAAGTTCACCGCAGAGAATAATAAGGGAAGCAATGATAATGAAATAGCAAAAGGCGAAACAACCACAGTGTAGGATGGGGTTACGAAGATAGAGTTATCCGAGAAAGAGAATGTGAAGAAGAAATTTTATTTCGTGCCACGACATCTGAGATGATCGGGACCACCTCTGCTGACATTATTATCGCCTAAGCAGTTAGAAATTCTGCAGTTAAATTACATGATGTTGCTACCGCAGGCTAAAAGAAAGAAACCATTCCTAGTTATGCCTAAGAGGTTTCACGTTGGGGCCAATAGGAAAAACCCCGAACCTATGGAATTCTACACGGTGTCAGAGGCAGAGGTAGAAGAAAAGATAGATAATAAAATGAACTTCGTGAAATTGACACCTGAAGATTTGGAAAGATACAGCTCTACTAACAAAAATATAATGAAAAACATGGGCTTTGATTGTGAAGAGCCGACTGGCTTAAACAGTGGAAAAGGTATCTTGATCCCAATCGAGGTCAATGAGAAAAAATGAGAAAAGTTCCACGGATTGGAAGGAGAATCTTAGTAAATATGACCACCATAGAACCAATGGAAGAAAAAGAAGCTGAAATGATCAAACATCCTGAGATAGCTCTAAAGCAAATGGAAGATGGGGGGCAACCGATGATTGATAGCTTGCGAGAAATAAATCTAGGGACAGAAGAACCCCAGAATACATTCATAAGCGCCAGTCTCTCTGAACAAGAAGCTAACCGGTATATTAAACTTTTGAAAGAAAACCAATATGTATTTGCCTGGACATAAGCTAAAATGTCAGGTCTGGAACCATCAGTAGCAATATATCAGTTAAATATTTCTAAAGATAAGAGGTTGGTTAAACAGGTGCAACGACGATTCCATCCAGAGTTGATCCCTTTGATTGAAGAAGAAGTAAATAAGCTAATTAAAGTTGGGTTTATTAGAGAAGTCAAGTGTCCTAAGTGGATATTAAACATTGTACCGATGAAAAAGAAGAGCGAACAAATCAGAGTATGTGTCGACTTCAGAGACTTAAATGAAGTGTGTCCAAAGGATGATTTCCCACTGCCAATCACTGAGCTGTTAATTAACAGTACGACTAAGTACGCCGTTATGTCCTTTATGGATGGTTACGCTGGGTATAATCAGATAAGGATGGCCCCAAAGGATGAGGAAGCCACGATGTTTAGAACGTCACTAGGCATTTATTGTTACAAGGTCATGCCATTTGGTCTCAAGAATGTTGGTGCAACATATCATAGGGCAATGCAGAATATATTCCAAGACATGATGTATAAGCATGTTGAATGTTATGTGGATGATTTAGTGGTCAAGTCAAAAGACCATTAGGAACATTGTGAACATTTAGTCTCAATATTTCGGCGACTCAGAAAGAAGCAACTGAGGATGAATCCATCTAAATGTGCATTCTGTGTTTCGTCGGGAAAGTTCTTCGGTTTTGTTGTCAGGCACCGGGGAATTGAAGTTGATCCGGGGAAGATCAGAGCTATTTAGGAAATGCCACTTCCAAAAACACTGAAGTAATTAAAAATTTTACAGGGAAAGCTGGCATATATTCGTCGCTTTATCTCTAATCTCGCAGGAAGATGTCAGCCGTTTTCCCATCTAATGAAGAAAGGGGTGGAATTTGTGTGGGACCAGTCATGCCAAAACGCATTTGATTTAATTAAAGAATTGTTAAAATAGCCTCCAGTACTTGCAGCGCCTGTGAAAGGTAGACCCCTCATTCTTTATATTTCTGTAGCAAAGAATTCATTGGGGCCTTGTTGGCGTAAACAAATGAGTAAGGGAAAGAGATCGCGTTGTATTATTTGAGCAGGAGTTTGATAGGAGATGAATGCAATTATTCACCCATTGAGAAAGTGTGCTTAGCCCTAATCTTCGCAGTATAGAAATTAAGGCATTATTGTATCTCCCATGATATAATTCTGATTTCGCGAGCGGATCTTTTGAAATTCTTAATGACAAGGCCAATGCTATCAAGGAGGTTGGCCAAGTGGATGCTTTTTTGTCAGAATATGCGATCACGTATGAACCGGTAAGAGCAATAAAGGGACAGGTAGTGGCAGATTTCCTGGTAGCCCACCCCGTGTCGGATAATGAAATAATCAATGATGACTTTCCAGATGAACAGGTAATTATGATAGAACCGCTTGGTTTATGGCAAATGTATTTTGATGACACTTCTAGAACTTCAGGGACTGGTGCTAGGGTAATATTTATTAGTCTGCAAAGTGACCTGTTGCCATATTCCTTTACGTTAGGTTCAACGTGCACTAACAACGAAGTCGAATATCAAGCTCTCATTATAGGGATGGAAATAGCTCGGGAAATGAAGATAAAAGCGTTACGGATTTTTGGCGATTCTAAGCTAGTTATAAGCCAGGTTACGATGGAATTCGAAATAAGGAAACAAGAGCTCCTCCCATATTATCGTCACCCACAACAGTTGTTGGAGTGATTTCATGATGTCGAAATCAAGCATATACTGAGGTCAGAGGACGCAAGGGTAGATGCCTTGGCTAGTTTGGCTGCAACCTTGGCTTGTCCTAATTAAAGCCCACTCCAAGTAACAATCGAAAAAAAGAGGTTTTTACCACCTGCTGAAGATGTCGAAGTAGCAGAAGTATTTCTCATATCATGTTTGGAGATTACAATTGATGATTTGCCTCAGCCCTTTGTGGATTATCTCAAGTATGATATCTTGCCAGAGGATCCAGCACAAAGGTAGTAGATAAAGCAAAGGGTGAAGAAATTCATTATATGTTATAAAGAGCTCTATAGAAAGTCCTATAATGAGGTGTTGTTGAGATGATTGGATACGAAGGAGGTGAATAAAATATTGCGTGAAGCACATTCAGGGGAATGAGGGGCTCATCACGCCAGTAGAAATTTGTTTCATCGAGTACGTCAAATGGGGTATTACTAGCCTACAATGTTCAAGGATGCAATTGATTATGCACGGTGATGTCATGAATGTCAAATACATGGCGATGTCATACATGTACCCCATGAAGATTTGCATCAGTCAGTAGCCTCTTGGCCCTTCGCGGCCTAGGGACTTGACGTTATTGGTCCTATAAACCCATCATCATCCAGAGGAAAACAATACATTTTGGCAGTCAAAGACTACTTCTCAAAGTGGACAGAAGTCGTCGTGTTGAGAAATGTCAAAGAGAAGAACGTCGTGAATTTCATACGACATGTAATAATATATTTTTATGGTATTCTGAAGAAAATCATCATTGATAATGGGACCCCATTTAAGAATAGGGGAATAGAGAAATTGTGTCGAAAATTCGATATCCAGTGTTCATTCTCGACACCTTACTATCCGCCGGCTAATGGGTTGGCCAAATCATTCAACAAGACGATTGTGAAAATATTGAAGAAAACGGTAGCAAGAAACAAACGCGATTGGGATGAGAAGCTGCAAGAAGCACTATGGGCTTATCGAACCACTCCTCGTACTACTACGAAAGCAACACCATATTCTTTGGTCTATGGGGTTGAAGTTGCTTGTCCCATTGAAATGCAATTTACATCACTCAGAATAGCAGTACATCAGTCGATTACTGATGACGAAAATGATAAGATCAGGCTGGCAGAGTTGGATCTGCTAGACGAAAAGCAATTAGCGGCCCAGCAGCGATTACAGTTATATCAAGCAAGAATCTTTGTAGCTTTTGATAGAAAAGTTAAGCATCGCTCCTTCAAAAGAGGTGATATGGTATTGATGTTGAAGAGACCGATAGTCGTCACTTGCAAGACAGGGGGCAAGTTCGACCCTAAATGGGATGGTCCATACGTAATATCAGAAGTGTACTCTAATGAGGCCTATCAGGTGGCGGATCAAGATGGATGAGGCATAAGTATACCGGTGAATGCTCGTTTCATAAAAATATATCATCCCTAAATGTTTGTGCAGTTTTGATTTAGAACATTCACGACATGATTCTTCTCAATCAAAAGGGGGTAGGCAAGAGAATACATAAGCAGAACTCTGTATTATTTTCTTTTTCTTTTTTACATTGTATTTTTCTTTAAGTACTAATGAAGTGCAGGCCTTCAAAGTATATCAAGTTCGAGCAAATCAATGAATAACGCTAATGGTTGTTGCCATATCGCCAATAGTTATCGCCAATACACCAAATGAATATCGCTAATGCGGAATGATTATCATCAAAGTTGCTGCCAAAGCTGCTACTACTATCAGACTATCTTGCTAAGCATTAGGCCATTTAAATTTATCGAAATCAATAGCACAGCTAGGCTGATACACTATCTTAACCATAAAATTTCGTTTCATTATCATCAGCAAATGCGGTATATTAATTTTGATTTATTACTTGTAACACCCTGGATTTTTCTCAACCTGGAGTTAGACGTCCTTAGGCGATGGGTCGATCCTAACACCTGATTAACTTCTTAAACACTCAATTCAAAAGTCTCAAATCCCTTTTCAAACCATTTTCTTCCAAGTCTCACATTTCCTTCAAAATCTCACCTTTCACCACCTTATTCTTCAAAATTTTCTAAGAACTTTCATATTAGACACTAATCCTAATGTTTAGGTGATGAAGAATAGTATTTAAACTAAAAATTACTATAAATAGTAAATAAATAAATAAAATTAGTTTTTAACCATTAACCGTTTTGGAATCTCATGAAATAAGTAGGCTACATGGATAAATCAACTTCTCCTACCCCAAAAACATACAATGCACGTTGAATAACTCATCCTGGTTTGTAAAATACACCTATTTCAAATATCGGATGGTAAAATCACCCAAAACAGGAAAGCGAACGGTGAGGGCCTCGCCGAGTTGGCGAGGCCTTGCCAAAATGTGGGCTCGGGCGGGCCGCAGTTCATCGGTTGGCGCATTTTCAGCCACCTTTTCTGCGATTTTGGTCCCATTTTGAAAAATCATATCTCCCTCGTTATAACTTCGATTTAGGTAATTCAAAAACCAAGATTGAAGCTTAATAAGTTTATTTTCATATAAAAATAATAGAAAAATATAATAAAAATTTTAATATAGTTAAATATAGGTCATTGTGACAACTATCCAGAAATTATTAGTTTGGACAGCTGCCGCTTCTAGAATTTTTAGAATTTTTCTACAACACGAAACCTAATCAAATTTGGTAGAGATGAAGTAGACTTGATGACAAACTACTAGGAAAATAATTAAAATGATATACTACCTAAAAGTGCCAGAAAGGGGTGTAGAAGTTCCCTAGGACCGTATTCTATCATAATTAGGGCGGAATTTGGTTAAGTATTGAACTAAACAATCAATAGAATTAGCTCGAACCACTTTAAATACGATCTGCAAGGCCCAAAACTTGTAGAATCATTGACGCTACATTATCCAAAAATCTAGGATCAATCTCATTACCCTGCTG
The DNA here is from genome assembly GCA_021015155.1 of Magnolia officinalis. Classification (NCBI taxonomy): domain Eukaryota; kingdom Viridiplantae; phylum Streptophyta; class Magnoliopsida; order Magnoliales; family Magnoliaceae; genus Magnolia; species Magnolia officinalis. Next base: position 42,745,358 of record JAJHSJ010000009.1, read on the forward strand.
CTCTCGGGAGCATCACGAAACTCCGTATCAGATCTGGACCGCACATCGAAAGTACGAATAATACAAAGTTATAAAATTAGGACTGCCTTGTTGGGCTTGACAACCATCTCAGAAATCAAATCCAGATAGTGTCCTAGGGCTATTCGCTTGAGCCTGGAGCGAAGTGTGTGAGAAACGTGGATTTCTTATTAAATTAAATACAATTTAAGTAATCTGAGACTTGTCGCTTGTAGGCCAAATATAAGCAATCAGACCATCGGAATCTGACCCAAATACACCCTCGGATCAGGGAACATTTCCCATACATGTCCGTGTACTTGTAACCCTGATCGAGTTTTAGTGACCGTTGAACTGAAACTGGTCCGCCACGTGTGATCTGAGAATCCGACTGGAACGAAAACTTAACTCCACCTAGATCCAAGATTGGTGAGCTTAAGTCCGACCGCACGCAGAAAAGGGGGCTCCAAAAGTACGCCATTGAGACAGAGCAGACCTACTTTGGCTATAACCTAAGTATGGCCTTAGGTCTAATTTGGAGTGCTTTGAGCCTATATAAGGACCTTAAACCTTTTCTAATTTTGCCCATATGAATTTGAGAGAAACTCTAGGAGAGAGAAGAGAGAAAAGAGAAAGAAAGTGTGAGAGAAGTGGGAGAATCTTCCTGCTAATCTACCCTGCCGATCTACGTGCTTAACCATCACGAACTAATTTCTTTTCCAGTGATTCCGACTTCGTTCTTAGGTAAGAAAACCTAACCCTAACCTGTTTTAGAGTTCCAGGTAGTGTGAGTTGTGAAATAACTAATCTAAGTCATGTTGTAGGTTGCCAAATCACCGTAGACAAAGGCTTATCGATTCTATCGATTTCTTTACACTTGTACGGCGTAAGGTGCAGACTTTAAACGTATAGGTTACGGTTTTTAAGGCTTTCAATGTCAGTTAATGATATATTACTGATGTGGATGCTATTGCACATGTACAAAGTGTTGTCCATTTCATTTTTCATATATACGTTAACTATGTTGAATATACTGTATTCCTCATATTTGTAGAAAATACCGTATACGTATGAAATACGAATTTGTGCTTGCCATGATTAGTTGCTGTCTATGTATGCTAGATGCATGTGTATCAACTTCTGGGTGAACGAATTAGCGTAATACCTGTTATATTAACATACGTCGTGTATGTATAAGTTGTAGCCTAAGTGTTTATGAAAATGTCTAAGTGAGTATAAACTATGCATTAGTGTACGCCATGACTAACCATCGTGGATATGTGATTGTTGTATAGGCGGCAATCCTTTAACGAAAGGACTTGCCCTAATATGTATTCTAACTACTGCATACCATGTATGATGTAATGTGCAGACTAAGTGTATGTAAAAATGTCTGTATGAGTAAGTGCTTATAAATCCTTCTCTAATTGGACGTTGAGATAGGATTCTCAACTACCCTAATTATGTGTATGATTTCCTCCATGTAAGTTGATTAGTTTACTCGCTTTATTACCAAAATGCATGTGTATGGATTCTTGTTCCTGTTACATCTTATAACATGCTTGATAACATGCTCGAACTACTTGGTCATTCCTGTTCTGACCTCTTCATATGTTTAGTTGTTAACATCGAATGGGTGATGGGGGAGTGGTGTAACGATTCCGTGCAACAGCCCTGGCAGCCCTAAGCAGACAATATCAGACTTTAATTGTATGATTGAAATCTTGATCCATTACTGCTTTAATTATCTGCAATTGAATGTGATTGGGGCTATTGTATTCCAGGCAATCGGTAACAGGCCCTGAGTTCGTGGTTGAGATTCATTCGCCATGAAGGACGTGTTTGACGAACCCGAGCCATACTTCGGTTGTCGGCAGTGGTTAGGCCACACGGAGTGCTTATGCACTTCATGTCGAACAATTCGATGTACGCTCGTGCTAGTCGAGCTCGTCAAGTTACCCGATTGACCCGTTGTATATTCACTATGTTTGGACGTTATTGCTTGAACCTAGGGTACCAAACTTACCAGTGAAAACCTGTTAACCTTGGTACCTAGATCCGCTAAGACTCATGAGCCGGGCATGGTGGTATGGGACACCGTGGTCGAGCTGCCGGCCTATGCTGGGACGATGTGTCTCCCCGTAGTGACCAGTGAGCAACCCAGACTCGTGAGCTGAATATGGTGGTATGAGACACTGTATTCGAGCTATCAGCCTACACTGATAAGGTGATGGGGGAGCGGTGCAATGAGTGCGTGTAACAGCCCTGGCAGCCCTTTGTAGTGACCTCGAGCATACTCTGAATATGCGGATAGGCGACAAGCCTTCCCGTAGTAAACAGAGTATAAACCAGGCCTGTATTGATAAGGTGATGGGGGACCGGTGCAACGAGTGCGTGTAACAGCCCTGGTAGCCCTTTACAGCGACCTAGAACCACTTCATCATATGAGATTATCTAGGACTGACGACCCTAAAATGGATCATTGTTTGGGAATGATATAAGGGAGGTACCTTAGTTTCCCAATACTGCTTTATGAAAAGGACTAATAAAACACTCGTAATCATGTTCATAACATAGCACTGCATGTCCTGGAAGATGTGGAGCACTAACGGATGAACGCATGCCACGGACGTAAGATGTTGTCGCATGAGGGGCATTGGCGAGGGCATGCATCATGACTATATTTCATCCTGCATTAATAAGAGTAATTAGGATTGTTTGACTGTACTTGCTTTATCATTACTACTTGACTGAATTGATAACATGTTAACCTATGCTTTATTGTTCCACTGAGTTAGCTACTCACTCCCACGTTACGGGACGGTGTTGTACACACCAACCAGACTCTGTTGTAGCTGCAGGTGATGGCGATGCTTCTGTGGCGGAACCTGACTTTTGCGACGACGAGGATGCTTTCTCGTATATGCTATTTTCTGGCGGCTACATGTGAGCCGTGTTTTGATCGACGGGGTTACAGGGATGTTGACTAGATGACCTTACACATGTTGTATATTTTGGAATTGTACTTATAATTCATTAATCTGGTAATATTATCACACCCTGGAGACTTACCACAGTTTATCTATTTTATATATCTATTACAGTCTTTCGCTTGCAATTTCACTTGTCTCTAGAGTGTGATATGTTGTTTTGCTATAATCCCATTCATGTTTCAATGCTCTCATCATAATCATCATTGTCTATGTTGCATAAGTGATGCATTGGAACTCGGGAGCTGAGCTTTGCTCGACCCCTGATTTTCAGGGTGTTACATTACTCCAGGAAGGCCAATTCATCTTTTACTTGTGGCAGTAGGGGAATTACGACAACAAGAAGCCAAGCGCGTATAAGGCTTATCTTTATTTGAAAATAGAGATATGGTAGAACTATACGGGTAGCAGTGTCGCCTGTGGCCTTAAAAAGCCCGGAAAGAGCATCACATGCACCCATACGAGCAGTGACCTATGCCATCTATATAGCTTCAGGCAATGTCACGTGGGTGGCCAGAGAGCACCCCCTCGTGAATGGGTCTGACCTTGCAAATGAAGGAAAAGTGAGTCTCTGAAGCAAAATGACTCCCCAGATCCCTAGTTTAATTTCAATAGTAACGCATGAGGACAGGTCTCAAAAGTAATATGACCCCTCAATGATGGACTGGCGGCCTTAGATTTGGTACCCGATGGTAGCCTTGAGTGCCCTGTGAACTTTAGAGAGTTATTGTGGCCAACCCTATACGTAAATCCTATTGAGTTCATGGCCCAGGTAGCTTCACTGGGCCCCTCTGATGGATCACGGTTCGTGAACTCCCTAGTGATGATAAGCCCCATGAACTCTAGAGAGTTACAACGCGGCCATTCATGTAAGATCAACTCCAACTACTTATGAGTCTAAACAATGATTGCTCCAACTACTTACGAGCCTAAACTGTGTGTGCAACTAACAGGAACCAAAATTTAGTTCCGCTCATTCTAAAATATCATTTAAGTCATGCTATGCTAACCATTACAATAGCTTATTACTTTGATTAGCATGTGTCTATCAAATATGCTTATAAGAATTGCTTAAGCTTAGAAATATTGTGAATCTTAAATTAACATGTAGATTCTGAAAATATACTCGTATGACTGCATATAAAGATGCAATGACAAAATAAATGCAAGAAAGTAAAATCTTATCTTTCCTATTCATCTAGGGTTCACCAAAAATTTGGATTCTTCTGAAAACTTGGACTGACCCCCTTAACCAGGTGGGACACACATAATGGATGGGATAAATTCATGAACCACATCTTTGTGAGCCCAATAAAAAAATTATGAATGTTTTAATGGAGGGTAATGAAAGTGCACCTGCTAGTGCCCTGGTTTGTCAAGTTACATGTGTGGTGAGTCAGATTGGCTGCAGAACTCGATAGGAAGATTATCTCAAGCGTCTGCCTCAACCGGATGTGTGGAAGCTCGCAATAGGTAAATCATAGCCTCACATCCCGTGTCCCAAAACACCAGGTGATTAAAACCCTTAAAACAAGATAGACATCTTAAGGTTTTTAAAGTGAGAAATTTTTTTGCAAAATAGAAAAATCTCTAAGTTTTTCTCGCCTTGTCGATTTTATCGAAGCACCCTCGATATGATCGACCTGCACTGTCGATGTCCTCGATACCTTAACGATATTATCGATAAGAGGACCAAAATGTCCAGCAACTAAATATTCATCTGGATGGATTTATCGATATATCGATACACCTATCGATATCATCGATAAAAGCACTAAATATGTCCAGCAACTTCACAATATATCTGGACGAATTATCGATGTATCGATACACATATCGATATCATCGATATTCAAATCTCGAGACCATCGAGAGTGGCTCGATAAGATTGACAGGCTGATTTCCGGCGCCCCTATTTTTTAATGAAAATCTCAAAATTCTTCGATATATCGATGACCGTCCGATATGATCCGAATTCAAATATCGATAAGATCGGAGGTCCATCGATGATATCGACAGTGGGTGCGTATTCTTACAACAGTTATTTCAGGTTATTTTTTTAACTATGATCAGGGGCCCTTCGATTTAATCGATATTCAAATATCGATGATATCGACACCAGATCGATTGCATCGAACAAAGCCATAATTTGTCCAGCAAGTTCAAAGATAAATCAGCTGGATTTATCGATGCCTCGACTCTGATCTCGATATCATCGACATTCAAATTCTGATGACCTCGACGGTTCCCCCGATCATTCATGAAAACCTGAAATATCTCAAAGTCAAGTCTCTCTCATTTTTCAAGTGTCGATGGATCGAACCTGTCATCGATGGAATCGGAGTTCGAAATCTGATGACATCGACAATAGCTTCGATTCATTGATCAATTGGCAAAGAGTTTCAAAAGCGTATGACATCGAGTCCGAGACATCGAGCAGACCATCGATGCTATCGAGAGTATACGCTCAATGATATCGAACCTGCTCGATGATATCGAACTCTGTCATAAATGTGACCGTTTTATATCCGTTGGAGCTTTTTGCCTATTTATAGAGGACTTGTCTTTCGTTGTTGTAAGAGAGAAGAGAGAGCTTTTGTGTGTTTCAACTTACATCTTATACCCTAAGCCCTTTCTCTCGAGGGAGTTCATCCTCCAATCCACCCTCACCATTGATATTCAATAGAGTGGATTGGAGAATGAACTTCCACATTCAAGGATCCTCCAGCTACTACCTTAATGGCAAATCATTATGCTGGGATGCCTTGAATGCATAAGATTGGAACTACTTACCTTCCTTATAGAAAACCTTTAGAGAGTAGGATTCCATCTTCATCCTTGACCCAACCCTAAGCCGTCTTGGTATATCTTTTGTGTTACAGATCAAAGAAGCAGAAACTCTTCGTCAATAAGAGGAGAAGATCTTCGCGTTGTGCTTAACGGGACTCATCAACTTATCTGTAAGTATTTAGAGTCCGGAGGACACTTGCGATCATTCCTTTCTAGGATTGGGTCTTAAGTGGTTCTCACCCTTTGAAGTCCTCAAGGAGGCCTCCGGCGGGAGTGTACGTTGTGGGTGCATTGTGTAGACCCTTGCTCTGTGGAGAGCATAAACATCTGGTTATGAGTGAACTAGTGAAACTCCAGGGTTAGAGGTGAACCGAGTAGAAACTTCTGGGTACGTTGTGTGGACCCTTGCTCTATGGAGAGCATAAACATCTGGTTAGGAGTGAACCAGTGAAACTCCAAGGTTAGAGGTGAACCGAGTAGAAACCTCTGTGTAAAGGTTGAAGGTGAACCTGATTTAAAACCTTAGGTTTGAGGTGAACCCTGAGAAACCTCCTTAGTGAAATTCGGTACACTCAAGGATTGAGTGCGACAGCCGGGAGTGGAGTGACTTATCGTCGAACCACTATAAAATGACTGTATTTATGATTGCTTTCTCTATGTGTGATTCATGACAATCTATTCATATTTATATATCTGATCACATCTCTCACACACACACACAGTCACATCCAACATAGACTAAGTTGCAGATTGTTATATCTTGATTAGTTTGTGATTGGATCCACTACTTGGCTTGGATGTCGGTAGAGTTATATTTGAGTAATCCTGAAAATTGCATACATGATAGATTAGAGTGATAGGATTTTTAAACAACTCATAAATCTTTAAAAAGTCCTATTCACCCCCCTCTAGGACATATTGGCATATTCCAACTTCTACTCGAGCGGTCTTCACCGCTATTTCATTTGGTATCAGAGCGGGTCTCTCTTTAAGGGCTTCACTGCCTAGAGAGTGATCTTGACTGAAGTTGGGGATATGGCCAAAGGAGAGGGCTCATCAGTCACCAGGCTCCAGTATTTGACGGGTTAAATTATGCTTACTGGAAGACTCGGATGCACTACTTTCTGAGATCTTTGGATCACGATGTTTGGCATATAGTTGAGAATGGATATGTGCCGCCAACAGATCAAGTTGTACTAGATAGTGGCACAACTATCACAAAACCCAAATCCAAAGAGATGTAGACGGTGTTCGACAAAGATAAACAGACTGCGGAAGCAAAAGCTATGAATGCCATCTACTGTACCGTGTCCCAAGATATTTTCAATCAAATAGGCATGTGTGGGACATTAAAAGAAGCATGGGATTTACTGGAAACAACCCATGAAGGCACAAGTACTGTGAAGAGGTCCAAACTTCAACTATTGACCTCACAGTTCGAAAGTCTCAGAATGGAAGAGCATGAGACTTTTATGGAGTTTTTCACCAAGTTGAACATTATTTGCAACTCCATGGGTGGATTGGGAGAAAAAGTTCTGGTCCCTAAAATCTGTAGGAAAATATTAAGATCATTGCCGGAATGATTTAATCCCAAGGTTACAACAATTGAGGAGTGTAAGAATATTGATGAGATGAAAGTAGAAGAACTGGTAGGTTCCCTACAAACTTTTGAACTACACTTCACTCAAGCCCCTAAATCCGAAACAACTGTCCTAAAAACTTCAAAGAAAACAACTCATGAGGATAGTGAAAGTGAAAAGGAAGATGAAGATGAAGAAGTGGCTTTGCTGGCACAAAGATTCAGAAGAATCGCGGTCGTCCCTCTAGAGAGAGAAAGGGTGAACAACAAACTTCCTGCAGGCAAATTTAGTAGAAGAATCAAAGAACCACAATGCTATGCCTGTCGGAGGGACACCTATCACCGAATGCCCAAACAGAAAACCAAGGGCAAGGCTATGACCACCAAGTGGGATGATACTAAGGAGTCAAATTCAGAATCCGGTGAGTCAGAAAGCAATGGAGATCAGAAATCATTGAAAATACTTATGGTCTCTACTGTTTCAATCACTCCCACCGAATCTGAAAATGAAAAAGAACAGCAAGCCACGGAATCATTTCCATCTGATGATGAAGAAACTGGAAATGAAGAAGAAATAGAAAAGGATAAGTTGCAAGATGCCTATAATCAACTTTATATTCATAGCATCAACATCGTTAAAAGACTCGGAATATCTGAGAACAAAAACCAAGTGCTGCAAAGAGATTTGGATAAAACTTTACAAATCAATACCCTTCTTAAAAGCGAGTTTGAAAAACTAAACAAATAGGTTGAACTTCTGAAAGATAAGAATAGACTTCTTTGCAATGAAAATCATACACTCCTGTTTTATCTTGAAGAATCTAAGAAGATAGCCAAGATAAACTACAAGTTTTCCCAGAGTGGTGAAAAGCTAGAAAAAATGCTAGGAATGGGAAGACCTTGTAAGGATAAAAGCAGGCTTGGATATGAAAAACATAGGACTGGAAATGCAGCTCTCAGAACTGAAAAATCTGCTGCTTCTGGAAACAAAACTAGAACAACTCAAGTATGTCATTTGTGCAGTGATTCAGGTCATTATAAGTTTGAAAGCATAACACCGGGGAGGACTCAACCCAACTCCGGTCAGAAACATGGTAAATCATTAACCAGAGAAATACAGAGCTTCAAAAGTCCTCTCAAGGATATGGAGAGTAGCAATGCCCTTGCATCACCACTCAAATTGGTTAACAAGAAGAAATGGATAGAAAAAGAAAAATAAAATTGTCTTATGACTAATCTTCACATACCCTAAATTCCAAGCGTAAAAGGACAAGTTTAAGTCATGCATCTAGACCTGGATATTTGCTTAAATGATGCAAATTTTGCTGAGCTTTAAATGATACATCTGAGGTTCTTGACCTCAAATTTTGTATATAAACATACTAATGTTTATAATTTTGATGTGTACAGAAATTGTACATAATTTTTGAAAAGTATACTATTGATTCATAGAAATTCTAAAAGTATACTTGGCGGAATGTTTGAATGCTGAAAATTGAAAATCTTCATCTTCGATATGAGTATTGATATGACATTCTCAAGTTACCAATAGAAGGTCGATATTATCGACGCATCCTTCGGATATGAATAGTCAGGTGGCCAAGAATGGTATCAAAGACAGACTCGATGGAATCGATAAGCAACCTCTCGATATTATCGAACCAATGATCGATCATATCGAAAAATGCCGCCCAATATAAGCTGATAGAACGCGAAAAGGGGGATTTTATTCCAAAGTTTCTAATTTTTTTCCTGCTCGCTACTTTCAATCGGACGGCTCGAAACTTTGTTAGACAACCTCAGGACATCCAATATACGGTAATATCCTCTCTAAACATCAAGACTCACTTCTTTTTGGATATTCCCTCTTCTAGTGAGGTGTGTTTTTCTTTTCTCCACTATTTTTGTCGTCATGGGAAAGGACAAAGAAAAAGTGTCAGCTCTGGGAGAATCATCCAGATCTACCCTACAAAGAGTCCTCGCCTCTAGAGAAAGAGCGAGGGCCCCGGAAAGTGGGATCCCTACTAGACAAATATCACAGACTTTACGAGGTGGGTCCCAAACCGAATCTCCGGCACCACCTCCTCAAACTAAAGCAAGTTCCCGACCACCAAAATATATGGACAGGAAACTTATTCAAGAAAGGGTTAACAGGGAATGCCTCAAACCATACAAATTGGAACCCCTGTTTGCCGTAATAGATTGGCTGCCCGTTTTGAATTTTGGTGGGCCATGCCAACTTGAGAGAACACGAAATTTTCTTGTCCCGTGTCATTCACTGGTGGCTGATCCTCCGTCTTTCATGGTATCATTGGGAGGTGATGATGCATTTATCACACCAGCTACAATAGCTGAAGCCATCGGACTCAACATGGCCCCAAAGGCATCCCAAATATGAATCTTGATGACATGGACATTCGATCCAAGGTCACAAAACACCTCTGCAATGGTAGGGATATCCCTTGGTACCAAGGGAATGCATTAAAGTGCAGGTATATGGATCCCCGGTTTCGGATCTTGCATGGTATCTTCACAACGAACATCTATCCTAGAAGTACCAACAGATCTGACCTCACCGGGCTCATGACCATGATCATCTACTCAGTTTGCCAGTGGAACAAAGGTCTACCTTCCATCTTTGATTGTTTCTCAGTTGGTAAATGACATCCACACATCTAGGGACCTCCATCTGTCGTATCCCTGGATCATCAATATGATATGCAACAAAATCGGGTTCCCATCAACTACTGATCCAGTATTCTCGCTCCAAGTTTTCAATAAAAGAAATATCTGGAGAATGGATTTGGTGTTTCATGAATACAAGGAGAGCCCGGAGAAAGAAATCCGGGCGGAAGAAGTTGAAGGAGAAGGTGGTGATCCCATGGAAGGGACGGAAATGGCTGAAGAAGCACCTCCTAGATCTGATCCAGCCCCATCCATGTCATCAGCCGAGAATAGCAAGAGGTTCAAAATGGATAGAATCGGGGCAATCCATAGAGATATTCATTTTGTACGTGAGCAGTTAACAGTTTTGGGGCAAGTCATCCAGAAAGTGCAGCAGTCTGTACAACAGTTGGTAGATCTGCTAACATGCTGACAGGACAACACGATGCCATCTCATTCTATTCCATAAGGCCGGTCATGCATGCTATCATACACACTCTATCATTGGTGTGTATGACAACCTTTATAAGATAAGGACGTTTTTTTTTCTGTTGTTTTGTATATGCCCACGGTCGGGCTAACGCTGGTTACTTTTGGGCTCCCATACATGGGCTTAGTTATTTTTGGTTGGAAATGGAAAGTTTGTTTTGTTGGTTGGGATGCACTGCTGACTGGGGCAGTATATTTTTTTTGGGCTAAATATAATACTTAATTGTGCCATATGTGTGTTACCTTTCCCCCCCTGGTTTATCAAGTTATGGTTTGCATATGATTGAAAACTTCTATATCTTATCTAATATGCATTCATTCTGAGATTGATGTTTAACTAAAATACACTAACTCTTATACATCAAATTTATCTACTTATGCCTAATGATTCTCCCATGCAATTCACTCTTCAGTCAATATCACTTGTTATACCTTGTTATACCCTTGCCAATGACTGACAAAAAGGGGGAGAACAATTCAAAACACCCCGAGCGAAAAATTGTGTATCTATCTATGTTGTTGCAGGTATTAAGGGGAGCAGCTGTAAGAAAGGGGGAGTTTTGAACTAAGGGAGAGCAGATACTTCTAGAATGTGTACATAATGTAGAAAAATTGTAAAATTGTGTAAATGCATGTACACAAAATTTAGAGTGTGTCTAGAAGTGTTCCAGGGTGTTTTGGGTATTTTGTCACGTAATTGACAAAGGGGCAGATTGAAAGTGCACTTGCTAGTGCCCTGGTTTGTCAAGTTACGTGTGTGGTGAGTCATACTGGCTGCAGAACTCGATAGGAAGATTATCTCAAGCGTCTGCCTCAACCGGATGTGTGGAAGCTCGCAATAGATAAATCATAGCCTCACATCCCGTGTCCCAAAATACCAGGTGATTAAAACCCTTAAAACAAGATAGACATCTTAGGGTTTTTAAAGTGAGAAAACTTTTTGTAAAATAGGAAAATCTCTAAGTTTTTCTTGCCTTGTCGATTTTATCAAAGCACCCTCGATATGATCGACCTGCACTGTCGATGTCCTCGATACCTTAACGATATTATCGATAAGAGGACCAAAATGTCGAATAACTAAATATTCATCTGGACGGATTTATCGATATCGATACACCTATCGATATCATCGATAAAAGCACTAAATATGTCCAGCAACTTCACAATATATCTGGACGAATTATCGATGTATCGATACACATATCGATATCATCGATATTCAAATCTCGAGACCATCGAGAGTGGCTCGATAAGATCGACAGACAGATTTCCGGCGCCCTTGTTTTTTAATGAAAATCTCAAAATTCTTCGATATATCGATGACCGTCTGATATGATCCGAATTCAAATATCGATAAGATCGGAGGTCCATCGATGATATCAACAGTGGGGCGCGCATTTCTTACAACGGTTATTTCAGGTTATTTTTAACTATGATAGGGGGCCTCTTCATTGGTTCTATTCAAGATGATATCTCCAGATCGATTGCAACAACAAATATCGACACAAATTGCATCAAACAAGTAATCTTCTAGCAAGTTTAAAGATAAATCAGCTGGAATTATCGATGCCTCGACTCTGATCTCAATATCATCGACATTCAAATTCCGATGACCTCGACGGTTCCCCCGATCATTCATGAAAACCTGAAATATCTCAAAGTCAAGTCTCTCTCATTTTTCAAGTGTCGATGGATCGAACCTGTCATCGATGGAATCGGAGTTCGAAATCCAATGACATCGACAATAGCTTCGATTCATCGACGAATTGACAAAGAGTTTCAAAAGCGTATGACAACGAGTCCGAGTCATCGAGCAGACCATCGATGATATCGAGAGTATACGCTTGATGATATCGAACCTGCTCGATGATATCGAACTCTGTCATAAATGTGACTGTTTTATATCTGTTGAAGCTTTTTGCCTATTTATAGAGGACTTGTCTTTTGTTGTTGTAAGAGAGAAAAGAGAGAGCTTTTGTGTGTTTCAATTTACATCTTATACCCTAAGCCCTTTCTCTCGAGGGAGTTCATCCTCTAATCTACCCTTATCATTGATATTCAATAGAGTGGATTGGAGAATGAACTTCCGCATTCAAGGATCCTTCAGCTACTACCTTAATGGCAAATCATTATGCTGGGATGCCTTGAATGCATAAGATTGGAACTACTCTACCTTCCTTATTGGAAAACCTTTAAAGAGTAGGATTTCATCTTCACCTTGACCCAACCTTAAGCCTAGTCTTGGTATATCTTTTGTGTTGCAGATCAAAGAAGCAGAAGACTCTTCGTCAACAAGGAGGAGGAGATCTTCGCATTATGCTTAACGAGACTCATCAACTTATCTGTAAGTATTTAGAGTCCGGGAGGACACTTACGATCATTCCTTTCTAGGATTGGGTCTTAAGTGGTTCTCACCCTTTGAAGTCCTCAAGGAGGCCTCCGGCAGGAGTGTACGCTGTGGGTGCGTTGTGTGGACCCTTGCTCTGTGGAGATCATAAACATTTGGTTAGGAGTGAACAAGTGAAACTCTAGGGTTAGTGGTGAACCAAGTAGAAACCTCTGGGTGTGTTGTGTGGACCCTTGCTCTATGGAGAGCATAAACATCTGGTTAAGAGTGAACCAGTGAAACTCCAAGGTTAGAGGTGAACCGAGTATAAACCTCTATGTAAAGGTTGAAGGTGAACCTGATTTAAAACCTTAGGTTTGAGGTGAACCCTGAGAAACCTCCTTAGTGAAATCTAGTACACTTAAGAGTGAGTACGATAGCCAGGAGTGGAGTAGACTTATCGTCGAACCACTATAAAATGACTGTGTTTATAATTGCTTTCTCTATGTGTGATTCATGACAATATATTCATATTTATATATCTGATCACATCTCACACACACACACAGTCACATCCAACATAGACTAAGTTGCATATTGTTATATCTTGATTTGTTTGTCATTGGATCCTCTACTTGGCTTGGAAGCCGGTAGAGTTACATTTGAGTAATCCTGAAAATTGCTTACATGATAGGATTAGAGTGATTGGATTTTTAAACAACTCATAAATCTTTAAAAAGTCCTATTCACCCCCCTCTAAGACATATTAGCATATTCCAACTTCTACTCAAGCGGTCTTCACCGCTAATTCAGGTAATCCTCTCAATTTTTGTGTGTGGTGTGGCCCAAATGTGTCATAGATTGACTTGATTTTTAGCCCAGGCCCATCATGGATTGGTGGCCCAGTAATTATGCAAATTGGATTGATGTGTGAATGGTCCGAATCTTTGTTAAAATTTCTATATATTGATGGTGTACAATCACGTGACCATGTAGTGCGTGGACAGCCTACAATTGATGTAAGTATGATGAATGCATAACCCCATGAGCTCCACCACATAGAACCCATGTGAATTCCATTGATGTGTGAGCCCAAGAATGTTAAGGCCCATTTTAAGTGAATGCCATGTGGGCCCATCAGTGTTTGCCTTGTTTGGGCCAACCATTGGGCCTCTTCGACAAGAGTTTGTAATCTCTGTGTTGAATGTATGACGAACTGATATTGTAATTTTGAAGTAATGATGATTAATCCCTTAAATGGGCTGATTGTGGACAACCCTTAATCACTTGGCACTTTGGTTAGAGTGTGGCCACGAGTAATAGGATCATGTAAGTTGTGTTTAAACCCTTGAACATGTTTAATTATAATAAATATGTAGACTTTATTGGAGTGAGGGTGTGATATACCTGTTTGACCCATTAATCATATGGGTATTTAATGTATGTATAGCCACCTAATCATAGCCAACGGTGGAGTATATGTAGTATATGTAGTCATCTAACTGTATGAATGTGAAATACGTACAAGGCCACCTATCCGTATGAAGTCAAGTGGTATTGATGGTCATTCAACAATGTAGGTTTGTGCTTATCGATATAGATACCACCACTTGAATCACATATGACCAAGTTGTACACTAAACCGAATGTGATGTAGGGTTAGGTTACCTAAGCTAATGCTATTAAAGTCTTGGATTCTATGCGATGTGATCTCTAAACCGTAGATGGTATGATGAAATGTGGCCCTTGGCCCTTAACCATGTGACACCGAATATGAGTCATTAACTATGTGACGTGTGAAATGGTTATAATATAGGACTTATCATAATTGGTGTAGCCTTGTATTCGTGTGTAGGATTATGATTGCTCAATTATGTTTGGATATTTTGAAATGTGAACATTAGATCATGATAGTAATCGTATACATACTAAACTATGTGAAATTGTGGTACTTACCGCCAGACCGTATGAAAGTATAGTAAAGCGGTTGCCCCATTATGTGAGCTATGATTAATGAAAGTACATAACCATCTAACCTTAAGTCCCTTATTATGACTAGTAAAGTGACATTTGTGTGGCCACTCAACCATATGGACTTATGATAATGGAGTGGCCATAAGACCATGTGGGCATATGAGAATTGTGTGATTATACTGACTCGTGGACTATGTTGATGGTGTAACCTCTTCTGTATGTGAACTTAGGGCATGTGTCAGATTGATTATGGACCCTAGCTTAATGTATGTGAGTTACCTATACTATCTACTTGATGGGACCCACCGTAATGTTTGTGTGTCAACCCATCTGCTTGCATGACCACTTGAAAGTAGGACCCACTATGTTGTACAAGACAAACCCGCATTATCCAACCGTGACTAGCACCTATGTGTATATTATATACCAAGTTGTTCAACTTAGGGCTCACTATATCTTATGAAGTTTACGTGTGCCTTCCAAAACATTGTAAAATTGCTACGATAATTATTTGCAAATCCAACTTACTAACAACCCACTTGAAGGTGAAGCCCACTACATTATATGAGTTTCACCAGTACCATCCATCCTGTGACTCATTTACTATATGTTACATCTATGCCTTTCATCTCATAACCACTTGGTGCATGGACTTTGAGTTACCACCACTCATTAACCATAAGGCCCAGTTAGGGTATAACCATGTAGTCCCAATAAAAGAAAATCACGTTGGGCCAAAACCACTAATGGAATTTCTATCCTGTAAAGGATATGGTGTAACTCTGAATACAATTAATGCTCGTGATTATGATAGCTATGGATGATATCAGGGATGTCAGTTATTATGGTTAGTAGAAGTATGTGATTTAATATCTTGATTAATGTTGTTCCATTTCCTAGCATACAAAATTCATTTACTTAGACCATGTTGTTATTGATCATACTCATGCACCATGGAATGATGGTATGTGCAAGTGTACTTCAATACATTTGTTCGTGTGTAAGATATGTCCTCTTCAGTTTAGTCACATGACCATGGATGGATATAGTTGATAGTGGCACATGATGATTGTATGTCATTTTTGGCTTAAAGGTTAAGCAGACCCTAAACTCATGGCATTATATGCATACCACATGCACTTGAACGTATGCCTTATCATAATTGCTTAAATTCATGCATAATCATGACTTACTTGATGATTGAAATACCATAGTCATGCCGTATAACATGAGTTGGATCTTGACGACAAAATGTACATCTATAATGATGACTTGGGTTATCCCTGAAAATGAACGGGACACCGGAAATGTGGAAATAGTAGGGGATGATGTGCCCCTTGGGTTGAAAGTCCCTAAACCCCAATGCTAGCTAGGGTTGCCTCACCGTCGGGCCGAGTGGATACATGGGTCATGGATTTGACTCCCAATGACGAGGTCGGGTTGAAAAGAGGTGGGTCCAACCTGCTTAAGGGCTGAGTTGCAAACAGGGACCAGTCTGACTCACCGTGAGGAGAAGCGCGAATGAAGTCTGCTACTGGCATGTCGGGTGGAAATCCACCGCAGGACGAGTATGTGAGGTCGATTACTAGTGTCTGGTACATGGGTGTCAACCACGGTGTTTCCCATGATATAAAATTGGTGGAAGTCCACCACAGGGCGGGTATGCAAGGTCGATTACTAGTATCTGGTGCATGGTCTCAACCACAGTGTTTCCCAAGATATTATGACAATATGATGACATGATGTGATTACGGATGCATGTAATACGGTTATGGTTGTGGTAAAGAAGAAATGAAAACATGACTTGGCGATGCTGGTAGCATTGACTCGGAGTATTACTATGATGCATATGCATTGCATTGGCATTGACATAATACCTTACGTGATACACGCCTTTCATATATATGAATTTCTTGTAGCATATTTATCTTGCTTGCATGTAGGACACACTACACACACGTGTGTACTCACTAGGCTTTTTGCCTAAGCTTCCTATTTCCCATTTTTTCAGTGCTGGAGTAGCTTGGAAGTCTTAGCTTTCTCGATGAATTGTATTTATTTTTCAATTTGGCAATGTTGACGTCGTGTACCTTTTGAAAGCATTGTACTTGTAACCATCAGGATTTATAATGGAGAGTGTTGCTTGGTATTTAGATCATGGATCTTCATACTCAGGTATTATTATAAGTATATACAAAAAAAAAAAATCAGTCAAAAATCTTCGTTGTGGTGCGCCGAACTCGGGACTTGGTGTATGGAAGTCGAGTGTCAAATTCGGGGCATTACGGAAGTTGTCCGTCCCCGGACTTGGGGAGTGACAAAACTGTATAAAGTTGTTAAGTTGAACTTGTGAAAATCTTATTATAGTGAAAGCCAAAATTACGAGTGTAGTAATTTTCAGAGTGGAGTAGGTGTGGTTGTAGGATCCTGGTCCTTTATCACATCATTCATGCACACACGTGTCCCAACCCATACCATTGATAGACCATACATTGCACCTAGTGCACCCAGGAACCCCACCTGAGTGATTTTTCCCAGATGACCCTGATACCTCTGTCATGTGGACCATGCCTTCGCTGTGGTTGCCACGACGAAAACCGTGTGTCAATCCGACACTCCTTTAGTGAGATACAACCTATCAAATCCACAGTCAAAACTGTGTATCATGTAACATAAGCAACATTTATTGTGCTACGTCCATTGGACTTGAGCCCATGTGGGCCTAAAGCCCACTTTCTACAATATAGGAATTATCACAAGATAAGACAATCACTACATGACAAATAAAGAGCTAGCACATATAAGACAATGCACTATAAGACAAAATTGGATTCTGCCCCAAAATCCATCATTAGCCCTCTCCCATGCTTTAGAAACTAATCATGGCCCATGTCCACCTCATCCTACACATGCATCCAATGCATGTCTTATTTTTTGTCATATCACTTCAAACAACCAATTGCAACACTCTACTTTATCATCCACTATGTATCACTTACAACCCACAATCCTTATCCATTCATTAGCCAATGCATGCCTAGATTTCTTCCATCTTAGCCAATACATGCTTAGCAACATCCACCTCATCCATCCACTACCCATACCATACACCACCTTCCACCTTACTTTTAGCACCAATAAGACCCCATAAACTTGCCACATCATCTTACCACCTCAACTCACAATTCCCTATATAAGAGTAGGAGCTCTCTTACACTCATACTTTTGGTATACTTAGAAAATTCTAAGATTTTAAGAGAGAGTGAGAGAGAGAGTGGGTCCAAGGTGTGGTCCATCATCAAACTAGAGGGAGTGGAGCACACATTATTATGAAGCCATCCATTCATTTGAGGTGAGTCTACACCCCTCCTTCCATCCTCCTCATCCACTTATTTTTTCCTTTTTTTAATTCCTTGATATGTGTGGGGCCCACTGGTGTGGTGTGGAGCCCATGGGTGCATATATTACTGGCTATGGTGGTCAGCAAGGTGGCCCACATCAGTATGGTCCACCATGATGAACATTATATCAACACCCTTCACCTGTAATCTCATTTTTGTATCTAGATAGCAACTTGTAAAAATTGTATAAAATTAACCATGGTAAGATCTGAGCTTAAACTTATGAATAATATGATCCACAATATGAGCTAACTCTAGGTCAAATTTTGTAGTCATCCAACGGTCCAATCATCCATGGAATTAAATTTACTTGGCTACTGTCCATCAGTACATAGAGGGTTCCAATTTGCCAAAAATGACCCATTTTTTCTCCCTTTATTAAACCCAATACAAAGATATATTCCATTGGCTTTGCAGAAAATCGAAGTGGAATTTCAACGGTATATAATTATGAACGTTGGGAGATCGGTGCCCACGCTTTAGGAGATATGCTTTTTTGGCCTTTTTATTTGGTATGGGTGTGTGACCTTGATTGTAAGTTTGGAGTCACCACTAGCCACTTAATCTTAAAATCCTGCAGTCGGTTAGAACCTACAGAATATGTAAGGCTAGAAAAACCCAAAGATTCACTTACCTTAGGTTGACTCTTGGTCCGCGATCCGAGATTCTGAGTAAGGGATCTTGGTTATAAAGAGGAAAGGTGTTAGGCTGGGTCTTGGGTGTGAGGTTCGGGTTAGGGTTTGGTTTAGGATATGATCATGGCTCCCAGATTATCCTAGTTCTCTCAAGATGCTAGCCTGGGTGGAGTATCTACAGATGCCCCTCTTTAGCCGAGGTTGCGAGCAAACGAGTGCCAAAGCGAGTGGACACCCCACCCCTCTGGTCAGAAAAGGGTAGTGGTTCGAATCTGTTGCCTGTCATTGTATCATTGTCAATTGACTGTTTGGAAAAAAGATGACTCACACATGTCATGAGGGTTGAGGAAAACGTTGTGATTATCCCTGTACATTCAGCGACATTACGGGCCACAAATCACAACCCGTCAGATTGTTAATAGCATTGGAGGGTAAGTCTGAAAAGTAGGGCATCTGTGCATCGATGCGGCTTTATGAGGATTCTCATAATGTTTGGATTTGTTGTTTCCTTTGCTACATAATCACCGTAGGAGTATTCGTTCCATTTGATCTTCAAGATGGTTAGCTGCCCTGCGCGTTGATGCGGCCTTACGAGGAACCCACTACGCCGACTTGGACTCGATCAAACTTTTCAAATATCCCGAACTAGGATGTGAAGGTAGTCCTTTGTCATGCAGTCTACTGATTCTGATACTTTGATTACAATGGATTATCTTCACCTTGAGTTTGATTATTCTTTTCAGAGATAGATCAAATCACTTTCACTTGCACTCCTCTCATACGACTGTCCAGATATGGAGATCAGGCAAATCGTACTTTTATCATATACGGATTTGATCGTCTTCCGGGCAGATCGGAAGGGATTGAATCTTATTTTGTTGTTTGCACTGACCGCAACTAGAGAATATAGAAAATTCCTCAGTGTATTGCGCGTCGTGTGTGTTTTGAAAAAATTTTGTTTGAAAACTATTCTCTTTGGAACTAGATTCTGCATGGATTTTATTGAAAGAATTTTTAAATTTTTTGAAAATATCCATTCGATCTCGTGGGAAGGCGTCGTCGTTCGATTTTTATTGTGCAAGTTAAGCGGTCGCGTTGCCTCCACTAATGAGCTAATGGGGCTAATGGTGTTTATTGGATGATATTTTTGGAAAAAAAATTTTGGAAACATCCGTCTGATTTTGCGGGAATACGTCGTCGTTCGGTTTTTTATTTACAGTTGATCAAGCAATCGTGTTGCCTACGCTAATGAATTAATGGGGCTTTAACCATGATTTTTTGCATTTTTTTTATTTTATTTTTTTACTTTCCAGCAATTTATCATTTTGTTTACCAAGATTCTCAATTTCTTGCGAGATTTTGATTTTCTCGCAAGATATTGGGGTCTTCTCATGAGAAGGATCCCCATTTATCTTTTTCTGGCTATGGTCCACTGGATATGGTGGTGATCCAGCCGCCCCATCCCTTCAAAAGGGATCGGCGTGCTGTCCCATGCGAAACTAAACTCGGGCGGTAATCGGACTACCGCCTGGAACCCAATTGTCCGTTGGTCCGACACCAGCGTTGATTCAATCATGGTGCATCTTCCCCTATTTATCCTTCTTTTCCAATCTGTCCATGGACACCATTGTTACTCCCTGGAAGCTCCCTTGTTGGTGATTTTTGCTCCTTTATAGCCATTTTCTTGCTCGACTTCCTTCATCATTCTTCCAGGTGGTTGATTGCTTCATTGGACTAATTTTTTGTTGTGTATTTGGCTAGACTTCGCTGGATCATGTTGGTGGAGTGTTTGGATGGCCCATTTGTAGCTTTGGATCTTCTTTTTGGGCATATGAGAGCTATGATCGGGACCGTCGATGTGTTGACCGGATTTCCAACCATTAAGATCTTGCTGAAAAAAATTATTTTTGACAAAGGCTACTATACTCTTTTTACTTTGTGTTAGAGTGGGGTATGATAAGAAAAGGGGGCCCCACTCTTATGATCCACTCCACAATCTGGACCGTAGGATGATCAGCCATGATGGGTGATTCGGGGTCCACTTGAGTGTTCTGATGGCATGGATCTTGATGGTGGGCCATCACTTGTGGAGTGGATCACACTCTTTGTCATGATTTTTGACCATGTGTAGGTTGGATTTCTCAAGTGGGCCCTGGATCATGAATTGGGGAACATGGCCTGATTTTGGACATGTGGGCCTAAGACAATGGGCCTTGAAATTAGACTTGTGGGGTGGGCCTTTGAATAATGGGTTTGGACATTGCAATTCTTGAGATGAGCCTTGAGATGGGTCTTTAAACTGGGCTTTACACAATGGGCCTTGTGGTCTTTGAAATGGGTTTTGGACAACGGGCCTCTTGGAACAATGGGTCTTAAATGGGTTTTGGACTCGTGGGCCTTGTCGGCTTTGCACTTGTGGGCCTTGTGGTCTTTTAAATGGGCTCTTGCTTTGTGGGCCTCGTGGTGAGAAGGGTACTTACCTGTAAACGTTCTACTTGTGCAGCATGCCTCGTCGTGGTCGCAATGAGGATGGTCCCTTTCACCATTCTGCTGATTCATGTTATGTGCCTCGGGAGGGCCGACATTTCTTTAATGTGGCCCGTGAGGGGGGCATTCCTGCGATCTTGAGGGGGCGTGGGGTTTGGACCCATTGACCGAACTGGTTCAAGGATCCCCCAGCCCCTATTCTTTGAGGTGTTAGAGTGCACTACTCTAGTAGTTTGTTCAAGGTTCGTCTGAGCAAGACGAACATGTCCCTGCTGTCCGTGCTGGCCGACCAGTGGTACGCGGAAACCCACACCTTTCATCTGCCCTTCAAGGAATGGGGGATCATCCCTTATGACATTTATATGTAGTTGGGCCTCCAGTACGAGGGAGGATCCATCCCATTGGAGGAGGACCCTCCGATACCTTCTACCGACGACTGGATGAGCTTGTTGGGGATGATGCCGATCCCATGAATTTCTCGGGCCCGCGGTTCATGTTACTCTGGTTGTCCGTAAATTTTGCCCATCGCATTCCGGAGACTAAGGCCGAGGCCATTGTGAAGGCTCGTGCCTTGATTTTGTATACTATGGGAGCGATGATATTCTATCACAGGAACAAGCTAGTGAGTTCCCGTTTGCTGTCACTCGTGGTAGACATCACTTTTCTCACTCCGTATAATTGGAACGCAGCCCTTCTTACCCATTTATACGATGGATTGGATAAAGCCAGTCGCTGTAGTAGCAGGTCGTTGACTGGCTTTTACCTGGTTATTGAGGTGCGTGTCGGATCTCTTTCCTTTATTCCGTTCCCCTAGATGATCGATGCGACTTCTGATTATGACTCTACGCAGGTCTGCTTCTTTGATCACTTTCCATATTTGGTCCTTACTTTGATCGACCGAACGCCTCTTTTTCAACGCATGATGCTATGGTACAAGGATAATCGCAGCCACATGCGCATGTTTTTTGATCTTGCATGGAGGTCGAACGTCGATGCTCTTATCCCCGATGATGTAAGTGATTGTCGTACCCTTTTGTTGCTTATCTTTTGTCCTTCATTTCTTATTTTCTTATCTCTTACAGTTCCACACCTAGTCGTACCTTCGGTTGAACGCTGCTCTCACTCCTACAGCTCAGGAGGCTTATCAGGCCTCACGTCGATGCCGCATTTTCGAAGATCCATGTGTGATGAAGTGGTACTTGGGAGAGAGGCTCTTCTGGCAGCTGACGAGCAACCCTTTAGTTCCATTCAGTCCTCCATCCGGTCCGTCAGATTAGAGGACGGTGCCTAAGTGGGAATTAACCGCTGCTCTACAGGGCTTCGAGGCCAGTGCATTTGTCAATCCGGCGAGAGAGTACAACTCTCGGCGTGAGCAGTATGGCATTAGTCCAATCTTGCAGCATGCCTACGCGCCCGGTGGCAGTGCGTGTTTCGCCAGAGGGGGCCTTTTGGGGCCTCAGATTCGCCAGAAGGATACAAATGATTAGGTACTTGACGATGATTAACTTTCCTGTATCATATGATCATGTATCATTAGTTGTACAACCTTTCGTATATATGGAACTTCAGTTGCCCGATGTCATCTTTCTGATTGCCTTTTAAGCCTTTCTGTGGTCCTGATTGAGCTTTTGGTAGAGGATTCATGCTCTAGAGCATCCAAGGTAGGTCTCATCCTTGATTTTGGTGAAAAGCAGGCCTGGGCAGTAGTTGGACTACCACGGCTGTAGTCCGATTACTTCCCGTTGACATTTAAGACCCGTTCTAGCTCTATCAGTTGGCAAGTGCAGAGACAGCATACGGGCGAAATTCGAATTACCGCGGGCGGTAATCTAACTACCGCCACTGTTCATCTTTTATTCTAGCAAAGGTTCTTCTTCTCTATCCATTCTCAACTTCTCCCTTGTTTTATTCCTTTCTGCTCTGATTTCTTTGATCATTCATTTTACCCCCTTTTGTCCCCTTCCTGCTCTGATTGCTCTGATCTCTCTTTTGTCTTTATTATGGATGGCTTTGGAGAGCATGTTGGTGGGTCCAACAACAATGATGGGATGATGGGTGGAGCTTCTCCTTTATTGATCCATGATGACATGGTGGGTGAGAGCCCATTTATGGGTTTTGATAGTGGATTAATGGGTATTGATGGTGGGTTGGTGGGTCGTCTTGAAGAAGTCAATGTCATTTATGGCATTGCTCCTACCACCATTAATGGTGGAGATGGGATGTTGGAGGATGGATTGGATGGATTGGATGGGTCCTATGGGTTTGATGGCTTCATTCCTGGTGGGCCATTGGATGGGTTATCCTATAGTGGGATGGGCATGGATGTGCCATTGGATGGTATGGATGGTGGAATGATGGTGATGGATGGTTCAGATCTTGGTGGGGTGTGCTTGGATGCAACTGCTTTGGAGTTCAAGTCCTGGGCTCCCGCTCTGGCTACAATACCGTACCAGCGGTGGATGACAGAGCAGTCGCTTTACCACCAGTCCCTGGTTGGCATTTGGCGGATGAGGCGGATGATCAGGATATTGTCGGCGATGCTGCTTCATCTTCGTCGAGGGTTGACGACTCCTTCGAGGCATTCGAGGAGCGGCCTTTTATTGATCCGTCATTCTTGCTTGCTATGCATGGCCATCTTATCTCTGAGCTTGTCGTCCTTCGTCATGCGTTCGAGGATATGGCTCGTCGTTTAGCAGTGGAATGGGATATGATGAGAGCATGATCGCATCGCGCCGCTTGGAGAGAGATGAGGTCTTCTACCTGTGCATGGAGGTAGAGAGACTTAGGCAAAGGCTGTCAATATATGAGGGATGGGATGGAGGCTTACCTTATGATCCCTGACTTAGTTGGCTGCTTGTCCTGTATATGCATGAATGCTTTTATTTTTGTTTTGTAAAAAAAGGGAAACAATGAATAGAAAGACTTTTCGAAAAGAATGAAAAATTTTGTTTGTGCCAAATTTGTCGGTGTTTGCTTATGTTTGGATTTGTGCTTTGGATGATTGGGATCAGCATATTGGGCTCAGCCCACATTGTGGTCAGCAGTTTGAGTTGTGTACTAGAGATCTTGGTTCCTTGAGGGTGTACATTCGGGATTCTGCCCCTTGGACTTGGGCAGAGTCTGGTAGAAGACTGATCCGAAATTGGTCCTTTCCTTGTATCTCTTCGTTTCACTCATTGCCTTGGCTTCTTCTGTTCCTGCACTTTTATATATTTTATATTTTATTTCTTGTCATTTTTTTCCCGTAGCATCCTTTCAGATTTTCACTACGTCTCGGGTTTTTGTTCTTACATATCCCTTGGCAAGCTTGTGCTTTTTTTACCCCTGGCGCCCTTTCGGGCTTTCACCAAGTCTGTTGCATGCCCACTATTTTTACTCGAGCCGCCCTTTCGGGTTTTCAACTCGCCCCTTTTGCGTAGACATGCTTTCCTCTTTTTTCTTTTTTTGAAGTGTCGGGAGAGAGAGAGAGAGAGAGAGAGAGAGAGAGAGAGAGAGACTTCCTTCATGGTCGGCTGACTGATTACCCTCCTGTCGTTGTCTTTGATTACAATCGTAAGTTATTTTTATTTTGGTCGAATCATTTTGGGATGTAGGATGACCTTATTTTCTTTCTCTATTTTTGTCTTCTTTTTTAGTTTTCTGTCTTCTTTTTCTTTTTCTTTTTTGTGGGAGGACTGTTTTTATCTCCTTTTGTTTTGTATTCTTTTTGTGGGAGTACTGATTTTCTCTTTTTTTTTTACTTTTGTTAATCTCAGCTTAGCAATTGTAACCATTGACAAAGTTAGGGATGGTTACCCATGATAGATTTCCACGTTATCGGTATTAATAGGCTCAGGAAGATCTTCTCCTCTCAAACTGGTGAACCGGAGGTCAACTCGTGGGAGTACCTCTCGAATGATCAGTGTTCCGTCGCATGAGGGTTTGAACTTTTCTCTGGGATCTAGTAGGTGCGGCGATAAGATACACTTCATGATCATGTCACCGACTTTGAAGCTCATCTTTCGGACCCTCTTGTTGTAGGCCCGTGCGATCTTTCTTTGATAACATTATGAGTGGCTTAGCGCACGCATGCGCTTTTTATCTGCTAAATACAATCACCTTCCTTGACTTCGGTCTCCAGAAGTATTCGGAGTGATGGGATTTCGATCTCGACTGGCAGCACTGTTTTCATTCCGTAAGCGAGTTCGTAAGGAGTTACGCATGTAGCAGACCGTACAAATGTCCGATAAGCCTAGAGTGCATATGGGAGCATTTCTGACCAGTTACAATATGTCTTGACCATTTTCTCCAGTATACGAATGATAGTCTTGTTTGCAGCTTCGACCCCACCATTAATTTGAGGGAGGTAAGGGCTTGACTGATGGTGCTGGATCTTAAACTTGTTGAGGAAATCACCCATCCTTTTATTGACGAACGGAGTCTCGTTGTCTATAATGATAGCCTGAGGGATCACGTTCCAGCTGATGATATTGTTCTTCATGAACTTTATCGCGTGAGATGCTGCGATGGTGGTGTAGGATGCTGCCTCTATCCATTTGGTGAAGTAATCTACCGCCACCATGATGTATTCATGCCCGTTTAAAGATTTGGGGTTGACTTTACCGGTGATGTCAAGTCCCAAATATATAAAAGGGTCGTGGTGTCATCAGATTTTATAGTTCGGAAGCAGGCGCATGGATTTGGTTCGCATGTTCCTAACATTTGAAGCACTTCTTAACGTGTTTGCAGCAATCTGTCTCCATCGTTAGCCAATAATAACTGAGTCGTAGGATCTTCTTTGCCTCATATGTCCGCTCATGTGTGGGCCGCATAGTCCATGGATGTCTAATATGATCTAAGTTGCTTCTGTTTCATCAACGCAACGAAGGACTTGATTAAAGGATCACTTGTAGAGGATGCCCCGGTGATCGTAAACTGGGTTGCCAGTCGTTAGATAGTGTGACGGTCAGTTGATGTCGCTTCATCCGGGTACTTTTGATGCTCAAGATAATCCTTGATGTCTATGTACCACGATTGATTGTTCGAAGAGGCCTCGACTTCGTTGATCTGTAGGCAAAACGCGGGTTCTTCCTAGAGTTCGACAGTGAGTTCCCATTCAGCAATTCCTCTCGGAATCTCCAGCATTGAGGCGAGCGTAGCCAGGGCGTCTGCAAATTGATTCTTAGCTCGGGGCATGTAAGAGAAGGTGATCTCTTTGAATTCCTCAGTCAGATTCTCCAGGTAAACATGATAAGAGATCAGCTTGTCATCTTTGATCTTTCAGTTGTCATTTGTCTGATTGATGATGAGTTGTGAGTCTCCGAAGACCCACAACTTTTTCACATTGAGGATGATGGCTTCTCTTAGATTGGCGATACATGCTTCATATTCAGCCACGTTGTTGGTACAATGGAATGCTAACCACCGCCTAGAAATGGGGATTGGGATGTCATCGACAGAGTAAAGTATTGCTCCTACCCCACTCCCTTTTAAGTTTTCCACTCCGTCGAAGAAGAGTGTCCACTCTCCTTCCTTTCTTCTTCTTCCTCGATAAGGATGATGTCCTCATTAGGGAAGAAGGTCTTCAACGGTTGATAATCCGGCAGGGAGTGCACTACTAAATGGTCAACCAGTGCTTGCCCCTTGATTACTTTCTTAGTGACATAGGTGATGTCGAACTCGGAGAGTGGCAATTGCCATTTTGCGATCCTTCCCATCAGTGCTGGTTTTTCGAACAAATACTTTAATAGGTCCATGCAAGCGAGTAGAAGGATTGGGTGGGCGATCATGTATTATCATAAGCATTGTATCGTCTAAACCAGGTCGAGGTACATTTTCTCTAAGCTAGAATATTTGGATTCGTATCTCGTGAACCTTCGGCTTAGATAGTAGATTGCTTGCTCCTTTCTTCCTGTAACGTCGTGTTGGCCGAGAATGCATCTGATTGCTTCTACTGCAATAGAAATGTATAGCAACAGTGGCCTACCTGGTGTAGGTGGCATGAGTACTAGAGGATTTAGCAGGTACTTCTTAATTTTGTCAAAGGTCATTGGCAGTCATCGTTCCATTCCTTTGGTGACTTCTTGAGAAGCTTGAATGTGGGCTCACAGATAGGTGTGAGTTATGCGATGAATCGGCTGATGTATTGGATCCGTTCGAGGAAACTCTGAATTTCCTTCTCAGTTCTTGGAGTCGGCATCTCGATGATTGCTTTGGTCTTGGTCTCGTCCACCTAGATGTCATCTTCGCTGACAATGAAGCCTAGTAGTTGCCCCTGGTTGCTCCGAAGACACATTTTTGCAAGTTGAGGCGAAGCTTGAACTTTTTTAGCCTGTCGAAGAGCTTCTTGAGGTCTTCAAAATGCCCTTCAATCATGCAAGATTTAACGATCATGTCATCCACATAGACATTCATTTCCTTGTTTATCATGTCGTGGAACAAGGCAGTCATGGCTCGCTGATATGTAGCTCTTATGTTCTTTAGTCCAAAGGGCATAACCCGTTAGCAAAAAGTTCCCCATGGTGTGATGAAGGATGTTTTCTCACGATCTTCGATAGCCATCTTGATTTGATTGTAGCTAGAGAAGCCATCCATGAATGAGAAGATTTTGTGTCCAGCAATATTATTTACCAGCATATCGATGTGAGGCAGAGGAAAATCGTCTTTAGGACTTGCTTTGTTGAGGTTCCTAAAGTTAATGCACATCCTAACTTTGTCGTCCTTCTTTGCAATTGGTACGATATTTGCAAGTCATTCCTGGTAGTTGGAGACTACCAGGAACCCCGCATTGTATTGCTTGATGACTTCATCACGGACCTTTAGGCCCATTCTGGCTTCATTCTTCGGAGCTTCTGCTTGAAATGCTTCATTTCTGTCTTTGTTGGCAAGTTGTGCACCATAAGTTCTTCATCGAGCCCTAGCATGTCTTCATAAGAGAAGGCAAAGTTGGATAACCTCAGCTTCAACAATTTCATCATCCTCTACTTGTATTCCAGAGACAGTGATCTACCGAAACGCACTTCTTTAGGGAGTTCCGATGATCCCAAATTCACGACTTCGAAATCGTCTGCCACAACATTGGCCTTTGTTTCGAACCTTTTGAGGGAATCCTCAAGTTCGAGAGTTGTATCATCATTTCCCTTATCCTAGGTTTCATCCAAACCCATGAGTTCAAAGTCTAACTCTATATCGAAATCATATGAGTCGACCTCGAACTCTGGTGCTGTGTGTGGTATGTTTAGTACATTGAAGTTTTTTGTTGTTTTTTATTTTGGAAGATTTTCTGATTTTTTGTGATTTTGAGAAATATCTGATTTTTTGGTGATTTTTAGAATATCTGTTATTTCTGTTGTTTTTTTTTATTGATCATGTCCTGGTCCGAGATGTCAACTGCTATTTACATTGACTTTTTTTTAGACCAATATCCATGGATGACTTACCAGCTATTCGATCATTAGGGGAAAACTTGACCAGTTCAGTTATTTCCCCCTTTCAATCTTGCTGGTCTAATCTGTTCGTACATGTGGGTCATCCGTCCCGATGACCATGATGTTGTTGGACCAAGCTCAGAATTTGTCTTACCTGATCTCTTTGCGCAAGAGTTAGAGCTCTTCAGGCTCGTCAAGTTCACATTGTGGTGGGATCCTGATGTCAATCCAGTCAAGGGAAGGTCACTTCCCTTTTTCAATCCAATGGAGGGGTTGTGGAGCTGTCGGTGGAGGTGTCTCCCCCTGGTTGTTGGTTGGAAAGGGTGTCTCCCCGTTCCTGTCCGTCTGTCTTAAAGTGGGCACCTCTGGTCCTAGGTCCTCCGTGGGTGATCCCGCTTTCGTGCCCCTAGCTTCATTTGATGGGTCTGGGGGTTTTGCCCCTGGCATTGAATGTGCTTCTGAAGCTCTGAGGATCTTGTCCCATTGTATTAGCAGCCAAATGGGCTCCTGCCTGGAGTGTTCTGTTAGCTTGAGCCTTTGGAGGTGCTCCTCGAGAGAAGTCACCATGTCACCGCAAACCATTCCAGACTTGACAAACTTGATGGGTGCACACTTGAATGGTTGTCTCCTTTTAGGCCTTGTGGCCTAATCCTCCAGCATCGGTTGATATCTCAGTCCCTGTCTTTGCTCATTGGTACAAGCTGGCTTTACTATCATACTTTTCTCATAGAACTCGGTACGGTAGTTCAAAATTAGTCATTCAGCCGAGGGAATGACATATTCGATGGCGAGTGGGCAAGGGTTGGTGATGGAATTCACATTTTCGAATTCGAAACTGTGATACAATATGTCACCCTCTGTGTGTTAGACGTCTATCACTGGGATGTCAAGTTCTGAGATGTTGACTGCTGCCGGTAGAATGATCTCTAGTTCGGCCAGTATAAAAATTATCCGATTTCCCGAAGGGCATTTAATCCTTTGATGGAGGGTGGATGGGATGGCTCTAACAGTATGGAGCCAAGGTCGCCCTAACAGAAGGTTAAACGAGGCAGAGATGTCAATGATCTGGAATGTGACAAGGGTCACATCTGGTCCGATTTGTATCTCGATGTCTATCTTTACCTCTACCTGCCTCCGGGAATTATCGAAGGCTCTGACGCTCATGGTACTAGGCCTAGAGGATGATCATTCGATCCCCAAACGTTCGGCATTCCTCAAGGGGCAAACGTTTAAGCTCAATCCATTATCAATGAGTACAAGCGGGACCTTGAGATCCTTGTAACGGACTGCTATATTGTAACACCCCGTACTTTCTAGTACTCGAGTGTTACCACGTGATTTAATTTAATACAATATCTATATAGTACAACCTAAAATATATATATATATACTATGAAATGATACTTACATAATATTTGAAGTTTCATATTAAAGAGATATGTAACTATAATCCATATCATATGCATATACTTACAATATCATTAGTATAAATTACAAAGTATAGATTTTGTAATACATAAAAATAACATATATGTATATATATACATACATTAATCTATGCTTACCGACATTCATATAATTTACATGTATTAACAATTTGTGATAATATAAATTATATATGACAAAATATATAAGAAAAATAATTTCTAATAATAATTATTATTATTATAACAGTAAATAATATTATTAAATGTAGTATAACATAATATTTAGTGTCATAAAATCAGAACAGGCTATATATCCGTAACCTAACCCTTGGGTCTTAGCTTAAATAGTCCCTTGGACCTTTCCAACCGTTGACGTTAAATTTCAGGGTGATCCACCCGTCGGGTCGACGTAATCAACACTAAAGGACATTAGAACCATTAGTACGGCCCACATAAGCGTCGGATCTGTCACATCTTCTGTCTTGATGGCTAAGCTAAGCTGTGGAGCATCACAGACGGCGGGGATTATGTAAAACAGCTTCAGGGGCCCCACTTTGAGGCAGTGCATGTACATAGAGGTCGTGCACTCGAGGTGCACTAGATCTATCTGCACGGTCAGCACGAACAGCACATGCGTCTACTGTCTTCCATCACGGCCCACCATTCAGGTCCCACCTTGACAATCCAAACCGTCCACTGTGATCAGGGCTTGGGCTTGACCGAAACCTTGCTCATCTCGCACGTTGGGGTGCATGTGTGTGGGCACAAGTTACAGTGCAAATAGGCCATACAAGCACAACATTCCGAAAGAGGAATTTGTTTTGCTGCCAGCGATCCGTGTAACGTCTTATTCTTGCATCTCCACTGTTCAAACGGGAGAAATACTAGCCGTCCATTCGAGCTGCATGGTATAGGGTTTTCACAAAATTGGAGAGTGAAACCAGCGGGCGGATTTCCCTCTTACCAGCTGTATTTGGAGTCGGTTCCTGCTAGAACAGATCCAGACCGTTTGTTGCCAATCCTATGGTTCTAGCACATTAGGGTAAAGGAATAAAAGGGCGTGGATTGGGCAACAGGAGCTCACCCTTCGTTTTCACAGCCACAATCAAAGACCGGCTGTTTCCCTCCAACTTTCGAACCCACCAACCTTATCACCTCCAACCTTCGAAAAAACTCATCTATAAGCTTCATAGGGCCCGAACGGACCGTCCTGAAGGATCGGATCGGTGGATAAAGCAGAGAGGCCGAAACCGCACCAAACGATTTCCTCCCCATTCGAGCCGCACCAGACGACTCAGATCGAGCCAAATGCTGAGTGGGTCGCCACCCTTGTGAGCCCAGATTCCTTGCGAAGAAGAAAGAAAAGGGGAGGAATGACAGCAGTGAGTGGGTGCATCAGTGCACCAACTCGAACTGAGTCAGCCCGATGCACTGACAGGTTTGGCTCGCTGGACTGAGTTCGATTGAGCCAGGGATGGGTCTGATCAAATCCAGATGTTTTTCTGGTTGTGAAAAATGGAGAGGAAATGAGAGAAAGGCAGGCGAAGAGAGAGTGAGAAAGAATAGAAGAAAGGTGAGAGAGAATGGGTGGTGCGGCCGCACCACGACACTACTCGTTGCACCGGGTCTGCTCGAGTTGGGTCAAACCCATTCAACCGATGGTGCCGTTGGACCTTCAACAACAGCAGAAGGAGTTAAGAGACAGAGAGAGAAATGAGAAAGTGGGAGAAAAGGGGAGTGGGGTCAATGGCTGATGCACCAACCCGACCCAGCTGAGTTGAGTGCAACTCGGTCGCAGGCTAGTCCATGTTCTGCTGGATGTTCCAGCAAGAAGAAAGAGAGCAGGGAAGAGAGAGAGAGAGAGAGAGAGAGAGAGAGGAAAGGAAGAAAGAAAAGAGAAAGAGAGTGAGGAGGTAGATGGCAAACCAGCGGAGTCGAGTGCAGGTTGCGCTGCCAGCCCATGCACTACTGACTTGGTTCTCCTTGAGCCGAACCGAGTCATTGGACCGAGTCAGACAACACCTGATGTCTGTTGTTGGGTGTCCATCATAGAAGAAGAAATAAGGAAAGGAAGAAGAAGAGGAAAGAAGGAAAATGGGCGTGTTGCACCGAGTTGACTCTAACTGAGTCGACTCAGTTGGGTGGAGCCTAGTGTTTTGTTGGCTTCAATCTGGCTGCTGGAAAAGAAGAAGGTAGAGGAGAGGACCGAGTTAGATCACTGCCCATTGGGTGGTTGAGTCCAGCAACCCTGTTGGTGCATGGGTCTAAGTAAGAGAGAGAGGAAGAAAAGAAGATGGGTGGTGGCAACCAAGCCAACTCGACTTGAACCGAGTCGACGTATGTAAGTCAACCTTCTCCCAAAATAGATTGTTTTAACTATCTTTAGCATTATCATAATTAGTGCAGTATTTTAACCTGATTAGGCACTAGCATATTACTACTTTAGAGATAATTGTTATAAAAGGAACTACAACTGTTAGGTATTAGAAGCTTATTCACCATTCTTAACTGTTGTCAATGACAGTAGAAGTGCACTAATTATTGCTATTACCCTGATTAACTAATATCAGTATTATCATTAATGTGATGATTATGTTATGGTTACTAGATTAGCATGGTAATTAATTTTACCTTGATTAGCATACAAATCCTAACCTTAAGTTAAATATAGGTCAAGTCCACCATATAACCTAGTTAGTGTAAACAAAATTTTAATTATTAACGAATAGTATTTTGCTTAATGATAGATTATAAGTATCATGACTAGACTCATTATCGATAACTATTATTATTATCTTTAGAAAATATTATCATTTTCATTATGGGATTAGTATATATAATTCCCGTTAATATGGTCATTAGTGTTAGTCCTTATTATATTAATGGATTAATACTCCCATCATGAATGTTATTTGACCCGTTGCGCAGTATTAATGGTAATAATAATATTAAGAATAATTTAGGATCCAAATCCTAGGATCTAAGGTTAGAACTAAACTCTAAGATGAAAACCTAAGTAATCCAAGCTATAGGTTATATTAATCTAGGACATGGACACTTTGTAGAACATTGATCTCATGTACAACTTCACCATTCATGGTAGGATTCGATTCTAAGGGTGCACGCGCTCGCTAGCAACACCAGTTGGCGATTCAAAGTGTAGGGTGATGATTCTTCCCCTTGAGCTTTCCATCTTCTCATTAGCTTAAGTTATAGTTTTTATTTAAATTGATATCTCTATTTTGTAATCACATGTGGCAGCTGGTGGAAATTGAATTACTATATTACATGCTTAATATCTATCCTGTATAATTGTTCATGCTTGTGCATTATTTATGAGTTGCTTATGGAATTTAAACTGGTACATTAGTGGGAAACCCCCACTTATAAATGTACACCCATACTTGGGATGTAACCCGACTGGTTGTAATGGACCTTCGACTTAGTGGTTACTAAATGATTGGTTTAAATCGACCACTGATGTGGGCCTACCTTCTAGGCTTGTAGTGGTCAGTGGTTTTCAACGATGGTCTTTATCGCATGGTTTTAATTCTCGCCCTATGTGGCATATTTTGACAATCGCCCTATGTGGCCTATTTTGACAATCGCCCTATATGGCTCGGTTTAATATTTACCTCATGTGGCTCGATGTACCATTTCTATACAACCATGTGATGGTAAGCCCCATATACTGTAATATGATTGGCCACTAGTCGACGGGTTTTTATTAAACATCCTAAGATGGTAGTCTCATGGGCTGGGGATGGTGGTCATGGGACACTATGCCCAAGCTGTCTGCCTACGCTGGGCTCTGAGCTCCCCGTAGTGACCTGTGAGCTTATTAAATCTCTGGTTGTAAATGGACTAATAATGACTTGGCTAATCATGCATGCATAACACAGACCAGCATCTATTGTTGTCATATGTAACATACAGATTCGCCTGTCTGGATGTTTTACCCAAGGCACCAACCATCATCTGTTGTTATCGTACATTGCTATCATACGTAATATACAGATTCGCCTGTCTGGATGTTTTACCCGAGGCACCAACCATCATTTGTTGTTATCGCACATGTTTGCCTGTCAGGATGTTTTACCCAAGGTACAGACCGTCTGAATGTTCTACCCGAGTCGATGACTGCATGGGTGATGACCCCAATATCTGTCTGGATATTTTACCCAGGACATAGGCCGTCTGGATGTTTTACCCGGGCCGACGATTGCATTCATCCATCCATGCATATAATAAGACTTCATTTACTCTGTTTTGGTTGCCTGAATGTTTTATGTTATTTCTTACCTAATGCGGCGGTGTGCAATCTTGAGGGGAGTTCACACTGAGTTGGCCACTTATCCATCAAATATATAACCATACAGGTAGCACAGGTGGCCCAAGTGAAATTCATGTTTATATTGTCAAGGAGCAAGCTACATTTGACAGGGATGCATGATTGTGATTGCTAAGAGTTGCTACAGGATTTCATATCTCAAATTTACTGTAATTTCATTTATTTCACATGTAATATTATTTCATTTTGTAATTATAAGAATGAGGACATTGGTTTGTATAAGTCATTATGGGCAACCTCTTGTATATTCTAAATGAAATTTGGAATTTTCCTTTTATGCTTACTTGTCCATTCTACGCTCATCTGCTTAATCTGATAAATGATATATATATATATATATATATATATATATATATATATATTATCTGGCAATCCTTTAAGGTTAACACTTGGGTTTTTGGGAAACGGGTCGTGTACTCGAGTCCTGAAAAGTCAGGGCGTTACATATATTGAGTAAGCGCCCATGTTTGCGGCCCTGAGGTGGCAACTCATCATTGGAAAATGTGATGGCTTGCGATGTGAGGAGTTGTCCAATCATGTTTGTCATCATCTCAGGTGGTACGTCGGGAGAGATATGTGCATCATTCAAAGTTTTCACAAAAATTTCCGATGCGATCTTGATGTGCACAAGAGTTCTCAGATGGAAATTTGTGCGAGAATGGATTTGAGCTGAGCTACTACATCGTAAGCAACATCGGCTTTGTGAGTTGTTCCCGACAATGTTCCCCAGGTTTCTTTCTGGTTTTGATTATCCTTCCTGAAGTACTGGCCATTGTTGTCTACTTCGGCACATTCTAGGTAGTGCCATGTGATTGCCTTTGTGTTGTAGGAAGGAACCGTCCTCCCTTCTAAGTATACCAGCTCTTGAGCAGTTATACTGGTAAGGTTTGCGGTGGACTCGAGGATCTCCCTTGAAGTACGACTGAATCCTCGAGGGGTTTCGATTGTTCTGTGGTGTGATTCGGTGGGGGAGGGATCCTTTGGGTGGTGCCAACTGATGAGGTAAGAGGAGGAAACTCGGAGATTGGACTGGAGGTGCCCCTTGCAAGGTTAACGAAGCTAGATCGGGGAGGCCTACTGGTAGAATGAGAGGTTCAGAGTTTAACCTATTTGGATATGCGGGAGATGATGCTTGATGTCCCCCTTGGAGAATAAGGGGTTGTGAGTTTGATCTATTGGATGTTGGTGGTGCCCCTTGCAGCATGAGAGGTTGGGAGATTGATCTGTGGGATGTCGGAGATGCTTCTTGGAGGATGAGAGGTTGCATTGTCGGTATTGCTTCGTGGAATACATGTTGTACAGGCGAAGGCATTTGTCGGTATCCCTATGTCCGATTTGCCGTATCGGGCATGATTGCTTGTATGGAGTGATGTGAGAAGGAGTACACGGGACATCCTTCCTCAATGTTGTTAACAGTAGAGGTGTCGAATGTTCTAGGCCCTGCTTGGTGCAATGACAGGGGATTCTGGAGGTATTAGCCTGAGCCGTGGTGTTAGCCTGTGGGGTGATCTTCTAGCTTTTAATCATATCCTGGATTGCGTGTTTCAAGGTGAAACAATAGTCAGTTGGATGGCCTTGAGATTGATGATATGTGCAATACTCATTCTTGTTATAGCTTGTGGGCAGGGGATTTGGTGAAGGTCGAGATTGGAGTGGTGTCAGAAGTTACTTTTACACCAACATAGTCATGATCTGACTGTATGTTTGTGTCAATGGGGTGAACTTCCTACCCAACATCGCTTGCTTGTATGGGTGTTGCACATTGCCCCTAGGCTGTTGCTATTGAGGCGGTTGTGCCTGATATCCCTGTTGGGTTTGTTGTGGCTGGTACTGCCTGTTTTAATGTGGCTCTGGTTGCGGAGCGTAATGGTTGCCTTGAGTGTTTGCGACGATGTTGTTGACTTCTATAGCTCGTTGCGCGGGAACAGTGCTGTTTCCATTCCCATATCCGATGGGCTTCCCCTTGACTTTGGTTCTTTTGATTGAGGGGGCCTGATGCAGCCATAAAGAGATGGTTCTAACTCTTATCCCGGCTTCTACCTGTTCCCTAGCTCGGATGAGCTAGGAGAAATTCACATATGGGTATGAAATCAGATATCCAGAGATGTTCAGATTTGCAGAATTGACGATCATGGATATCTGTTTCTCATCGTCGATGGGGTTTTTCATTCGAGCGGTCATGGCTTGCCACTGTCCCACATATGCAGACAACAACTCGTCAATTTTCTGCCTCAAGGCAGCCAGATCTGCGCTTCTTGGAGCCATGTTCAGATTATAGGAGAATCTGTCAATGAATGCTTGGGAAAGTCTTTTCCAGGTTCTAATCTGATGGTTGTCCAATGATGTGTACCAATCCAAAGCATCGCCCTTGAGGGATTTTTGAAAAAGTCGTATCAAGGCCCTATCGTTCCCTGCTATCACGTTAAGTTCCCTACAAAAGGCTTTCAGATGTGCTGTGGGGCACCCACTAAAGTCATATCTCTTGAACTTTGTGTAATGCCCTGGAAATCGAGGGTCGAGCAAAGCTCAGCTCCCGAGTTCCAATACATCACTTATGCAACGTTGATAATGATATTATGATGAGTGCATTGAAACATGAATGGGATTAGACCAAAACAGCATATCATACTCCAGAGACAGTTAAATTACGCAAGCAGAAGACTGTGATAGATATATAAAATATTGTAAACTGGTGTAAGTCTCCAGAGTGTGAACATGTTACCAGGTTAAAGAATTACAAGTGTAGTTCCACAATGTACAAAATGAGAAAGTGTAATGTTCTCTATCTAAAACCCTGTAGCCCCGCCAGCCAGGAGAGCCTAAGCGAAGCTGTCGGAGAACTGCATATAAGAGTACTCCTCCTGATCATCAAAGAAGTTCGGCTCTGCTTCTTGAGCGCTGTCATCACCTACAACTAAGACAGGGTCTGGTTGGTGTGTACAACACCGTTCCGTAACGTGGGAATGAGTGATCAACTCAATGGAACAATAAAACAGAGGTTAACATGTTATCAATTCAGTCAAGCAGTAATGATAAAGCAGTAAATCACACATCCCTAAGTACTCTTGTTAATGCAAGAATGGTATGAATGTATGATGCATGCCCTCGCCTACGCTCCCTCAGCGACTTCATCTCACATTCGCACATGAACAACACTGCCTCAGTGCTTGACCTACTACACCTGAACGCACGCATAATGCAGTGCATGCATATGACTACCAAGTTCTTATTAGTCTTTTTCATACAGCAGGATTGGAAAACTAAGGTACCTCCCTTATATCAATACCCAAACAATGATCCATTCTAGGGTCGTCAGTCCTAGTAAATCTCATACGATGTTGCGGTTCTAGGTTGTTGTAAAGGGCTCATCGCCAAAGCAGTACAGGCCTAGTTCATACTCTAATTACTACGGAAAGGCTCGTCGCCTCAACGCAGGTTTAGTGTATGCTCAAGGTCACTACAAAGGGCACGTCTAGGGCTACCAGGGCTATTGCACAGAATCGTTACACCACTCCCCCATCACCCATCACAGCTTCGTCACCAAAACGGTGTAGGCCGACAGCTCAAATATAGTGTCCCATACCACCGTATTTGACTCACGAGTCTGAGTTGCTCACAGGTCACTACGGGGAGGCTCGTTGCTCCAGCGTAGGCCGATAGCTCGACCACGGTGTCCCATACCACCATGCCTGGCTCGTGAGTCTTAGTGGATCGAGGTACCAAGGTTAACGGGGTGTCCACTGGTGAGTTTGGTACCTTAGGTTCAAGCAGTAGCATCCAAACATGGTGAACATACATCGGGTCAATCAGGTTACTTAACGAGCTCGACTAGCACAAGTGCACATCAAGTGAATCGACATGAAGTGCGTAAGCACTCCGTGTAGCCTAACCACTGTCGACAACCGAATATGGGTCGGATTCGTTAAACACATCCTGTGTGGTGAAACAACATCATCCACCAATCTAAGATTTGTTACCGATTGCCTAGACTATACAATAGCCCCAATCACATTCAATTACAACAAAATATCCTATAAGATAGTTAAAGCAGTAATGGATCAAGATTTCAAATCATACAATCAAAGGTCCGATATTGTCCGCTTTAGGACTGCCAGGGCTGTTGCACGGAATCGTTACACCACTCCCCCATCACCCTTCACGGCTTTGTTCTTACATTTTATGGAATACAACATAAACATATATTTATACATATGCATTACATAGATAAACAAACACTATAATATACGGTACATGGAGGAAAGCATACACATAGTTAAAGGAGTTGAGAATTATATCTCAACACCCAATTAGAGAAGAGTTTATAAGCACTTACTCATACAGACATTTTTACATACACTTACTCTGCACATAACATCATACATGGTATGTAGTAGTTAGAATACATATTAGGGCAAGTCCTTTCGTCAAAAGACTGCCGCCTATACAACAATCACATATCCACGACGGTTAGTCGTGGCGTACACTAATGCATAGTTTATACTCACTTAGACATTTTCACAAACACTTAGGCCACAACTTGTACATACACGACGTATGTTAATATAACAGGTATTAAGCTAATCCGTTCACCCAGAAATTGATACACATGCATCTAGCATACATAGACAACAATTAATCATGGCAAGTACAAATTCGTATTTCATACGTATACGGTATTTTCTACAAATACGAGAAATACAGTATATTCAACATAGTTAACGTATATCTGAAAAATGAAACGGACAGCACTTTGTACATGTACAATAGCATCCACCTCAGTAATATATCATTAACTGACATTGAAATCCTTGAAAACCATAACCTATACGTTTAAAGTCTGCACCTTATGCCGTAGAACCGTAACGAACTCGACAGAGATTCTAGGTCTTTGTCAACGATGAAATGGCAACCTATATCACGAGTTAAGTTAGCTATTTCACTACTTGTAACAATTGAAACCCTAGAACAGGTTAGAGTTAGGTTTTCTTACCTAAGAACGAAGTCAGAATCGCCCTAGTAGCGACACGGACGCGATGAATAAGCATGTAGAATAGCAGAAGCGATTCTCAAGAATAACTCCCACTAATTCACTCACTTTCTCTCTCTTTCCTTCTCTTTCTTTCTTCTCTCTCCCTTAGGTTTAGGAAATTCGTATAGAATATGAGAGAGAGGGTTTAAGCCTCTTATATAGGCCCAGAATTGCCGGAAATAGGCCTAGGGCCAAGGTATACTTAGGTTATGTCTAAAGGGCATCTGTTTCAGCTCAACGGAGCACTTTCGAGCCCCCCTTGAGCCAAAGGTCAGACTTAAGCTCCCTGA
Source organism: Magnolia officinalis (assembly GCA_021015155.1). Taxonomy (NCBI): domain Eukaryota; kingdom Viridiplantae; phylum Streptophyta; class Magnoliopsida; order Magnoliales; family Magnoliaceae; genus Magnolia; species Magnolia officinalis. Next base: position 42,785,193 of record JAJHSJ010000009.1, read on the forward strand.
CTATGGATCTAGGTCAAGTTAAGTTTTCATTCTAGTCGGGTTCTCAGATCACACGTGGTGGACCAGTTTCAGTTCAATGGTCACCGGAACTCGATCAGGATTACAAGTACACTGCCATGTGTATGAAATTTCTCCTGATCTGAGGGTGTATTTGAGTCAGATTCTGACGATTTGATTGCTTATATCAAGCCCGCAAGCGACAAGTCTCAGATTACTTAAATTAGATTTAATTTCTAAAGAAAACCATATTTTCTCACACACTTCACTCCGAGCTCAAGCGTATAGCGCCGGGATACTATCTTGATTTGATTTCCTAGATGGTTGTCAAGCCCAGCAAGGCGGTCCTAATTATATAACTTCGTATTATTCAGACTTTCGACGTGCAGTCCAGATCCGATACGGAGTTTCAACGTGCTCCCGAGAGCAACTGGGTAATGAGATTGATCCTAGATTTTAGGGTAACCTAGCATCAATGATTCTACAAGTTTTGGGTCTTGCAGATCGTATTTAAAGTGGATCAAGCGAATTTCGTAGCTAATCTAGTTTAGCACTTAGTTACTTCTCATTTAATTTCTAAAGGATTTGAGGTTTGAGAAGTTAATAAGGGGTTAGGATCAACCCCTTGCCTAAGGACATCTAACTCCATGTTAGCAAAAATCTGGGGCGTTACACTTTGGCACCTCAAAATTTTGAGGTACCCTAGCATCCAGAAATGGACATAAGTCCCTGAATTTAGTGGATGGGTGATCCACTCCCTGCTGCCTTTGCAGCTGATTTTGCACCATTTGCAGTTGTTCCCAACTCCTCAATTTCTGATTTGTTGTGTTGCGAGTATCTTGCCCCTTGTTGTAAGGCTTGGGCTGCTTCTTTCTCATAAGGGTCAATTTCTTCGACCCTCTGGTTTCCGAGAATGGAGGGTTGTTGGAAAGAAGATGGACTACCAGTGGCAGAAGGTAACTGAAATTGAACTCTACTTCCTTTCGAGGGAGGGTGTTATGTACAAAATGGCTCTCGCTCGAGGTATCTGCCAAATCCGGAATGCGACTCCCGTTATGGGGGGAGTGCGTTGGACTCGAAACTGGCCCCCTTTGTGGGCATCCACCAATTCTTGTCAGTGACTCCCGTTAGGGGGAGTTTGTATTGTGAGCTGATTGTTGTTCCCATTTTCGGAGAGATGTGCTGAGTAATGTATTGGAAGATGTGTGGGAGGGTTACTCCCATTTGTATGTTGCTGTTGATCTTGTGTTGATTATGTAGGGAAACGAAGAGCAGGATTTGCTGGGGGAATGAGAGAGAAAGCAAAAGGAGTTTGGGAGATTGAGCTGTTTTGAATACTAGGTTGTGTTACCTGCATACTCGGTATGGCGCCTGGTACCAGGCGAAGCAATAGCTCCAGCAATGCCTTGAGATTTTGAGTCATCTCATTCATGGCTGCAGTAGCTAGTGAGTCTATTGGAGTTGTCGGAGGTGTCGGTGCCAGTGCTAGTACCGGTACCGGTACCGATGTTGATGCTTCAGGAGCTCGCAGAACTGTTGGCTCTTCTTCATGGGTATCCATAGCTGCACGGGATCGAGTAGTCATAGATCGGATTGATGCCCAAACAAGTGTAAGCTAAAGATGTTTTTATTTTTTTTTTACGTTTTTGTATGCAATGTATGAAGAATGTCCCTTAAGATTGGAATACCACACACTTTCGAGTCGGGTCTCAGCTAGTGCGCTCTAGAAAGTCCCCAGTGGAGTCGCTATTCTTTGAACGCTAGGAGATCAGCACCCACGCTTTAGACGATATGATTTTTTGGCCTTTTTTGTTTTGGTGTGGGTGTGTGACCTTGATTGTAAGTTTGGAGTCGCCACTAGCCACTTAATCTCAAAATCCCGTAATCGGCTAGAACCTGTAGAATATGTAAGGCTAAAAAAATCTAAAGATTCTCTTACCTTAAGTTAACTCCTGATCTGCGATCCGGGATTTCGAGTAACGTACCTCAGTTACAAAGAGGGAAGGCGTTAGGCTGGGTCTTGGGTTTAGGCTAAGGTTCGGGTTAGGATTTGGTTTAGGATATGATCGTGGCTCCCGGATTGTCCTAGTTCTCTCAAGATGCTAGACTGGGTGGGGTGTCTACAATAATACACCTCGATCAGAGTTCGGATAGTTAAGATCTTAACCTTGCACGAAAATGTATCTGAGAGCTTGCTGTGACTACATATTGTGTGGGCCAAATCCGTGATTCCAATGGTCAGATGTATTTGATATTTTTTTCTTAAGATAGTTAATAATCATATGTATAGTCCCTATGGTCATATTCTTTCATTATAGAACTTAGGAAATTCTGGACTGACAGATACATCCGTAAGGATAAACTTTGAATTATTATGTGTGGTCCAAATGGATCCAAGGCTCTATATGGTTGGAAACCTATATACGGCCTAAATGATGTATTCTCAAACCATCCATTGGCTCGAATTTTCCAACAAAGAATCTGATCATAGAGATTTGATCAAGACATTTCATGTGCTACCTGTATGTTGTATGTATGTTATCCACAACATTCATCCTCTTATTGTGGACTCACTTGGTAATGGGACCACTTTTGATTTATGTACTTTATTAGTCCATTCAATCTGGATAGCCATGTGTATTAATGTGTGTCCCTTATTTATGCTTTGCCAGCATGTGGGCCCCACTTTTCATTCTATCTATTTTATTTCCTTTGCACTTTTTTTGTTTACTGAAAATTTACAAGTAATTAATTGTATTGCATGTAGGCATTTTTTATACCTTGTGGCGAGCCCCACGCTCTGTAGTTAAGGGTCCCACTTTGGAGGATATTTAATCCTTTTATAAGTGAGCTCGGATGTCTCACCTTTTTGTCAGAAATGATCCCTAAGTGTTTGGAAAGTGGGCCCTAAGTTGTGACAGGCTCCATTGCTGAAAATTGCTGATTATTTTTGTATTTTGTATCAATTTTGGGCTTCTGTAATGGACCTCACGCAGAAGATATGAGTAGGCCACCACTTGAAATCTTTAATCTATAACAATGAATAGATAAATAATATTTTTCTTGGGCTAAATCAGACCCCACATGATCAGGGAATGGATCCAAAAATGGAGCCAGGCATGGTTGTGCAGAAAACTCTGTGTAGAAAATTAAAATACCTATGTTTGGCCCTACACCAAATATTATGTGTACATAATCAATTGGTACCATCTTATATTTTTTTAAGTTCATATATAGGAATACCAAGGGCACATTATGGAACGCTGAAAGGTGGTCACTTGTGATCATGAGACGTACTTAAACTTGGGCCAAAACTAATTTTGTACTGTGTTTCCTACACAGTTTCTCCACGCACCCATGTTTGGGCCATCACCGTAAATTGTACAAAACCAACCAATGAGGCCCACCTTATAATTTGTAAATCCTATACATAGAGATACCAGGTGTTATTTTCTTTCAATAGATGTAGGCCCCACGTGATCATGAATCTGACTCTAAAATGGCCCAGAACCAATCCTGCATCAAAAGTCTGTTTGATATAGAATTCATGCAGGCCACATCAATGGGGTCCACCACCTTCCCAAGGCATTTAATACAGAATCTAAACCATGAAAAAAGAACTTGTTGGTGCTGATGAGCCCAAAACCTTAGGCGGGCCATCTAGTGCAGGTTGTCTTGTATGTGTCATTTCCTTCATCTGATGAGGCCCACCTAGCATGTTTTGTAAATGGGTCTTATATAATTTGTAAAATATATAGTGGACTGATCTTGCTGCCTGGTTGTTGTTTTAGGGTATGGATGGCCTTAGGCCCATCTAAATGAGATAACCCTAAGACCCAAGTGGGCCCAACACTAAGAGAAATCATTGGGGAGTGAGTAGCCCACAATGGTAACCTTCCTTGAGCTCGTTGGGCAGGCCTATTGCCTAGTGGTTAGTGTGCCTTGTACAATACCTCTAGTCAAGTGGACCACACTTAGTGATGCCTATTTTAGAATTTGTAAGCTAGATAATTGGGCTTTTTCTTAGTTTGCTTGTATATGTGACTAGTAGGCCCGATATGATGTATGACATGAAAGATGTAAGCATGTTGTACTTATGTTTGAGATTGTGCATTGTTTCTAGTTGATAGTGGAAAGTGTGGGTTCCACTTAGTTGTAGAGTTGGATCCACACCATTGAAGGCCTTGTGGTTGTAAGTTTATCCCTTGGAGTTGGCCTAGTGGTCCACCAAGTGAGACTCACACTTGACCTATACGACCCCATGCCTTGCGTGTAGTCCAAAGTCAATATGGAAGTCACACTAGGTGGGACACACCTAGTAATGGTCGAGATGATGATACACGTGTGATAACATGATAATGATGATTGTGAGTTGTGGGTTGATATGATAGATATGATCTAATTGATGGTAATTATGGTAGGGTTAATATCGATTATGGTGATGATTCAATAGATGGTAAATTGATGACATATGCATTGATGATGAATTAGTTGTTTATGGTAATTGTGACATTGCCTATGTTAATCATGAAGTGGAAGTGATCTTCATGCTAATGATGATGATGGTACGTACATATATATGATGACAAAATGTGTTAGTTGATCACCATGCTTTACTTGATAATCATTACATTGGATGATGATGTTGATATCTTTGTTGATAATCATGCACGTGTTGATACTCATGATGATGATATGTGTATAATCATTATGTTTTGCTTTATATTGGTTACATTGGAGATGATATTGATATCAAAGTGACAATAATGCACATGTTGATGGTCACGATGATCTCATGCTTAAGATCACCATGTTTTACTTTATGCCTAAATGATAATATAAAAAAAAATGATGTTTGTGAACATAAGGATAACCTCATGCATGATAGAAGCCTAATGCCTAGGGCATGTATGATGCTAGTGTTAGAAGATGGTCATGATATTGATGATGCATGTGAATCCTTGTATGTTATGTACATCACGCACAAGCTTGCATGACTTGGATAATTCGACATATAATGTTGGTATGACACCTAATGATTTTTATGGTGTTACATTAGTGATTGGTGCAAGGGTTACACTGAATGTTTGCTAATAACATTTTCTTAATGTTGACATGGCACTTTCTTTATATTAACATAGTACTTTCTTTATATTGATGTAATACTTATTTTATATTAGAGGTAGCATTGCTCTTGCATTTAAGTTAGCATTACTTTATATTGATTTAACCATACTTATGCTTAATGCAGTATTACACATCTCATGTATAGTGCTTATGATTGTACATTATCATATCTCATATGCATCATTTGTATGCCTGTTGTAGAAGACGATTATTCATAGTATATGTTGTTCAGCTAGAGACACTTAAGGAACTCTATATAAGACAGAATTGTCCTGCATGATTCGTACGATACGCGCAGGTTTGATACATGCCTTGGATAGTGTGATTCATATATTCGGCACTATGTGTGACACGTACATCTACTCACTAAAGTCACTAAGGAGGTGGTCCCGTAGCCTTGTAGTGGCTGGCAGATGATGGACACCGAAAACTAATGAGGTTACAAAGCGTCACAAGCGTCCCTGGGTGAAAGTCCCTAAACCCTGTGGTACCAATAGGATGCTTCAACGTTTAGACCAAGTGGATTCATAAGCACATGATGGGCGGATATCAGTAGGCCACATCTCCCACTGTGTCGGGCTCAGTTGGAAGGGGGTTCGACCTTACCCGCTTGGGTGCAGAGGGCTATATGCTAGGTTGAGTTTGACCAACTTGTGAAATGGGTTCACTATCGACAGACCGAGTGGTTTTTGTGTACCACAGATGAGGTGGATAATGAGGTCTTTTACACTTGCCTAGTCTTGGGCGCAATGGACGGAAACCAGTGTCGGAAGTATATTAGACCCCGATAATGTTTCCAGATATGAACTATACTGAAATGTGGACTTACTGAGTAGGACTTGCATATTCAGCATTTAACTCATGCATTCATTCATCCACTATCTACTCGAGTTAGTAGTGTGTAACCAAATTATTATGTGCACATTCGCAATCTGTATGATTTCGGTTAGGTACGCGACTAACTTGAGATTAGGAGTTTACCTCGTTGAGTGTAACTATCCAAATCAGGTATGGGACTGGTTTGGATAAAAGTCCCTTGTGATGAACCCCACGGCTTGCGATACCGCATACTATCATCCCGACTACACACACCAACTTTGTTATTCCTTTTCCATCGCATACTCTATAGTGGAATATGAAATTTAATTATCTTGTACATAATGATTAGCTATTCTCATGATTCATGATCATTCGTCCGAAAAGTATGCTTATAATTTATAACATGCTTGGTTGATAATATGCATGTGGTTTTTTTGGATGTCTTTACGGGAGTGCCCTAATAAGCCGTGTTTTACTTCTAGCACACAGTAGACTCACGAGTTGTGGTTTGCTCATACAGATGATTTAACTTTTTTAGGATATATTTAGTAGCATGCTGCGTGCTTGAGTTATAGTAGATTTGTTATCTCTTCTCCCTCATTGTTGAGTTGGTACACCATCATATGTGTGTCATGTCGAACAATTTCATTTCTTAAATATGCATTGATATACCATGTATAAAATGTGTAACCACCTAATTAGATTAACCATTCAAAAAAAAAAAAAAAAAAAAACTCCCCCAGAATGAGTTGGGTTTGGTGTTCGGGAAGTTCGCTAACCGTTTGCCAAGTCTAGCTAGTGGCGAGGAAGTTGTCACGACTCGAGTTCAGGACTTGGGAAGTAGTTGTGCCTGGGTTCCGAATTTGGGGCGTGACAATGGTGTTAATATTGTAGAGATAGTGACAGTAACTTGGAGCAATGGAGCTGGAGAAATAAAGCCACAATGGAGATTATTGATCAAGTGTCTCTAGTCTTATACAGAAAAAACAATTTTCGGTCCAACAAATGCCTCTATTGGTTCAACTTAAAATTTTCATTTTTGGCTCTTTGCTCATTGTGATGTTTTGCGCAATTTTGGTTCAACACTCGATCTGACCAAGGAATGTCGGTTTTGTCTGATCTGACCAAATGTTATATCCGGTCTAAATCAAAATGCATGTGTGGGTTTTGTTTCTAATAGGGTACGGGGTGTATAAATACTCTTTGTTAATCACGATTAAAGCTAAGGCTAGTAGATCTCAGACAAATTCAAGAGTTTTGAAGAGAGAAAACTAAAGTTTTCATTTGTAAATCATTCCATCTCTTGTACTCTTTTGTTCATAATGGATTGATCGCCACTTTGTGTCATGTTTTTTTCCTGCAAAGGTTTTTCATATAAAATCTAGCGTTCTCTATGGTTGTCTGAATTTTTTCTTTCTATATTGCATTGTTTAATTTGATTTGATGTTACTTCCGCGCCGAACAGTTAGTATTAATGCTTGTTGCATCCCAACACTGACCATAGTAATTTGTTGTGCCTGGGCATAGCAATCCTTGTCCATTTCAAACATGCTTTATGTAGTCCATCTCTCATAGCAGACGTGGCCAATCAAATCTCACCACGGTAGGGCCTTAAACCTAATTCACTCCGAGTTTGGGTGGTGACCCAACACCAGCCAAATAGCGGGTGTCGAAGCTCTATGGCCCCACCACGATTTATGTGTGATACATTTTGTCTCCTCATTTCAGGGCAGGAGCCCAAAACTTATGCAGATCCAAAGCTCATGTAGACGACACTGCACGATGGGGATGAAATACTTTTCGTTGAAAATTTCTGAGGAGCCATATAAGTTTTGGATCTAGTTGATATTTCTGGTTTATCTTATCCATTGTTACATGATTTTATCAACAGGTTGAATGGCAAATAAATATTATGATGGGCCTAAGAAGTTTCCAACTCATTCAATCAATGCCGCCTTCCGTAGTGTGGTTTATGTAAGCCTTCGATCTGCCTATTTTTTAAGCTCACCAATTAAAATGAGCTTTAAAAAAATAAGGGAACGGAAGGCGTGGATAATACACATACATCATATCATATCATATATATATATATATATGGAAAAAGGTACTATGCGCTAGAGCTGATATTAACGTCCCATGAGGTCGAGCTGTGTGGGCCCCACCGTGATGCGTTTTGAAAATCTACCCCATCAGTCAGATGCACCATTCCATAGTGGGCCTAGGTCTCAAAAATCAAGACAATATGTGACTTGTGTGGGCCACACCACATACAGAAGTGGAGAGGGGCCGTGCACCATTAAAACATTCGTGGGACGTTTTTTAGGCCCACCGAGATGTGGTTTGCAAATCCAACCCATCCATTATGTGTGTCCCACTTGGATGAGGGTTTAGACCAAGTTTCAGCAGCATTCAAAACTCAGGTGGGCCCCACCAAGTGCTTTTATATGTTTTTGACATGTCTTCACATGATTTTAGATGGTATGGCCCACCTGAGTTCCGTATACGGCTGATTTTTGGAATATCCCATAATTTAAAGGGGACCCATCAAATGCACGGTGTTGATGGTCGACATGCATCATGGTGGAGCCCACACAACTCGACCTCACGACCCAGATCGTGAGCTCGAGCATATAGTACCTAAACCCTATATATATATATATATATATATATATATATATATAATATATATATATATATATATGGTCACCAGGCTACCTTGCTGGTGTTGGGGTCACCGCAAACCGCAGTAGTGGATTAGGTGTTACCCAGGTAACACCCACTGAGGTGTTACCCTTACTATGGACCCAACTTGATGATTTGTTTTTGCGTATCCATGCTGTCCATATGTTTTCCCATCTCATTTTAAGACGTGATGCGAAAAATTAAGCAGATCGAAATCTCAGGTGGACTACAGCATAAGAAACAGTGGTTATTGAATGCTCACCATTAAAAACTTTCTCAGCCCCATAGTAATGCCCACTGGAATGTTTATTTTCTATCCAACCCGTTGATAAGGTCAATCATACCTGGATGAAGGGAAAATATAAATATCAGATTGATCCAAACAATTTATGATCCCCAGAAATATTTTAATGGTCATTCACTGCTGTTTCCATGTATGGGTCCAACTGAGATTTATACCTGCTTAAGTTTTGGGATCATGTCCTAAAATGATATGGGAAAACAAATGGATGGAATGGATATACAAAAATATAATCGATATTTTCCCACACGGTAAGTGTAACACACACTTAGGTGTTACCTGCCAAAAGGGTACCTTTTTAGTATAGACCCGACGGACTGCCCACGTTATTCTATGCGACCCAAAAAGAAAAAAAACTTTAACTATAAAAGTGGATTGCTATTTGTACTTATAAATTCAGAATGATGAAAATACCCTACTTTTTACTGCTTACCCTAACATGTAAGGGTATGTTCATAAAAAAAAATAATAATAATAATGTCTACACCTTAAAAATCACCTTTGGCCATATAAGTTTCCCGGTGGAGAAAAAAAAGACATCATACGGACGTATCTATAGTGCTAATTTTTCCCAAAACCGCGTAGCTCTGGTAATTGTCTCTGTAAGAGCTCACTTTCAAAGTTAGAACTATGCGGAAAGACCGAATCGCATTTCTAGAATCAAAATAATTCGGAGATTCCACGGAATCTACTCTTTCCTCTTCTCAACCATACAACCGAGATCGTTATGCCCAAGTCGCAACCAACCAAATGTCTCCTGGTGAGTCCACATGCAGACACGGACAGATGATCAGAACCGTCCATCATTTGGTCCATATCATCGAAGATCAAATGATCGTGATGAAGATGAATCGGCCACTTAAATATGTACCACTCAGATTTAATTTCGACGCTCAACATTCATCATAACACATTCAGATGGTCATAAGCATCCGTTTACACTGAATTTTGGAAGCTATAGCACTGGCATTACAACCTACAAGATGGACGGTTCAAATGATGCAGCAATACCCCCATATGGATATCAATGGCTGATGAGGGTGGATAGCTTGAGATGAAAAAAGGAATATGCGTAGGAATGTTTTTAATTTCAACATTCTCACAGTTTAACCGACCCTTCACACCACGCATCGTATATGCTCCTAAATATTCGAACCTCCCTCGACCCGCATTTAAACAAGTGAAAAACTTTATACTCTGGCAGATTGTGATGGACGATACACAGGCACTTATAAATTACTTATAAGCTGCATATGTGGAATACAAGCAATTCAAATCTAACTGTCCAAATTGTAGGTCCTAGCTTAGTTGTATCATGACCCAAAATTAACACTTATTTGTTTAAAAGACCATCCAATTGGTGGACATTTATTGGACGGTTAAAATGAAAAAAATCCAACGATCATATTTCAACAAGCAATTGTCCCCGAATAAACCATCCCTGGACAAAATCTTATCTTGTAACTATTAGTTAGTAACCGTAAGTTGTACAATTTAGTCAGTTTAATGTGAGTTAATGTATGCTACGCGTACAATTTCTGAGTGCCTGTGCACCAAGGGCCAAGCTAGAGTATCATATGACTCCCATTTAAACAAATCCCCGTTTAGTCCTCCAAAATATATTAAAAGCCCGTCCTTTTAATGAACTAAGTCTCCTCTCTTCTATTCCTCTGCAATCTGTTTGTGCTCGTGCTCGTTTGTTAATGTGTGTGTAAGTAGGTGAGAAGCATGAAATTCGGAAAGCGTTTGAAACGCCAAATCGAGGAGACTCTACCGGAATGGCGAGACAAGTTCCTGGACTACAAGGAGCTGAAGAAGCTTATCCGTCTCATCTCTTCAGCTTCTCCCTCCCACATGGCAGAAGATGAATTCATTTACTTGCTGAATGCTGAGATCAACAAGTTCAATGCCTTCTTCATGGAGCAAGAAGAAGACTTCATCATACGCCAGAAAGTATATATAGATATGTTATATATGGCTTCCTTTTCACCGTTCATCCATAACTTTCTCTAACAAAAGAAAATGCTGATTCAATTCATGTTAGGAGAAGCTGCTTATCAGGTGGGGACCAACATGAACATGCTCACATTTAAAAATAAAAAAATAATAATAATAATAAAATTGAAGTCCATTTGTTTGGTGGGCCAAAATTGTAAATTGTGTATCAATCAATCGATTATATGTTCACAGTGGTCCCCACCTGATTCATGGCCCAGATCTTGGGTGTGTGCCCCATTGGCAAGTGCATTGCAAAATCATCTCATTTTCAAATTGATATTTGTTGTTGCTCGTCTTGATTGATAAAGAGAAGCAAAAACATTGGTGGTGCTCTTGATACAGGAGCTACAAGAGAGGATTCAGAGAGTGGTGGCTACCTTGGGGCCTACCAGCATTAGGCCATTGGATGCAGATTATAGAGAGGAGATGCGAAAGATCAGAAAAGACATTGTCAATTTCCATGGAGAAATGGTGCTCCTCGAGAACTACAGTAACATCAACTATACAGGTTCTGCACTGCTTGTATTATTATATACTCATTACTGTTTATTATCACTTCTAAATGTAAATGATCGAGTAGCCCGGACCGTTCAAATCGGGGTTGCCAGATCAATAAAGGCACATACTTGTTAGGTGGCAGGTGGGACACTAAAGAGAAGCAAAAACATTAGGCTAATCCAAGGGTGGCCTGAAGATCTTCTCTCTTGACTGTGGACTGTTAACAACTTCCATTTTTTTGCCACCCATTTCTGTCCAACTGTCCATATGGGTAGGACAGGAAATTGAGCATGATTCTCAAGTCTAATCCATAGATACGACCCACTAGATGTACGATTGGGATCAGCTGCTCCACATTACATGCGTCAGTTATTCGACAAGGAACATGAGTCCTGATCCAACATGCCAAAGGACCAACATCATAGGCTATGCATTCATGACTAACATGTTTAATCGTCTGGTGAATGCAGGGCTGGGTAAGATCTTGAAGAAGTACGACAAGCGGACTGGAGCTCTGCTGCGTCTGCCATTCATCAAGACAGTGCTGCAGCAGCCATTCTTCACAACGGACCTTGTTTCGAAGCTAGTGAAGGACTGCGAGCGCACCATGGAATTGGTGTTCCCAATCACGGAGGAAGGGGAAAGAAGAGAAGAGGAGAAGGAAAGGACGACAGTGGTAGCTGAACAGAGCATTTTCAGGAATACAGTGGCTGCTCTGGTGACAATGGAAGAGATGAGGAGGGGAAGTTCCACTTACAGCCCCCTCTCCCTCCCTCCTTTAAACCTGCCAGACTCTGACCTCTTCCAACTTCACTCGCCTGTTCCCATCGTCTGAATCAAATTACACACACAAACAGCTCCACGTCTTCTGCGATTGTAATCCTTCACTAAAAGAGAATACAATACACAATGGCCAGCATCATTTTTATACATTTTGAAGAGTTGATGAACAAGTGCTACCACAACAGATTAGAAGTCTAGACGTGCGCATCACATCCGCAGTAATTGTGCAATATACTTGTGCCATCCATATTCTCCAAACCACGGGGCCCATTTTTAGCTTAGCATGGGTCAAAAATAGGACTGATTTGAAGATCCTAACTGTCCAATTCCACCATTGATTGGATGGTGACCAGCTGAACCAAGAGATCGGATTTACAAGCAATGCTCTCCAACCACAATGGACTAACAATTTGGGTGGTTCACATTCTCATATGGTTCTCAATTTGGGTGGATCACAATGGCCCAGGTGGTTGGAGACAATACTTCATATGGGCCTTTTCTCTCATACTCTGACACCCACCGCAGAGAATTACTAGAGTTTAGCTTCTTATGTTTAATTGGTATCTTTCTGCATGGTTTCATGTAGCCAGGCCATACTTTGTAATCCAAGTAGAATATAAATACAAGAAAGGCTTCTAAGATAAGCGAATCAATTCAATGCCCACGAGTAGAATACAAGATCCAATACCTTCCAAAAAACGAGAGCCCTGAAACGCTTCAACCGATCAATTGAATAGGCTTAGGAAAATATCGGTCTCATAATGATTCTTATGGCAGGAATTCGATGCCCATGAGTTCTGTGAAGCCTACCAGGCAAGATCTTGCACTTCGATGTTCACATGCAATGGACTACACTGGCAGCTGTCTATGCCAGCAGTCACACTGATGCTTGCATAACTAAATCAAAATGATTTAATGTGTTTTCCACCATGAATAATCGTACTAAAATGTAGAAAAATATCAATTTGATCGCACTCCAATCCCTTTCTCACCAGATTCCTTGGTAGTATCCGAAAGTTCTATGAAATGAGACGTGAATGTGTGGAAAATCCCTTGCGTGTGCTGGCATTTTATATATACAATCAGCTCTGGATTTCATGGCTACCCTAATTTCTTTGGATGACTTGTAAAACATGTTCAGGCCAAGTTGTACTATGAGATTGTTAGCTATTTCTACAAAATGTATCATGTAACATTACATGAGAAATATAATATCATATCCTATTACCTGACTAGAGAATTCTGACTTGGCTTGAGCCTCACTTAAAAATTTAGCTATCCGAAAGATTTATGTAAGAAAGTGTTTTTATGTTTAGGTTCCACCATCCCCCAAAACCTAGACATTCCATTTCAGTTGTCACTAACATCATTTTAGCATGTTGAAGACATCAATACTAAGAAGCATCATGATTATTTCAGCAACCTCAACTTGATTCATCACATAAAATCATTTTCAATCTTCTTATTCTTCAAATGGTCTCAGATGAAATGAGATTAGGTACACGGATGAAATTCTTTGCTAACAAATCTGTCATCAACATGATCTATGTTGCTTCTTGTTTAGTTTGTGAAATCCCAATGTATGTTTGTTAGCAATATGCATGGTACATGATGCTGCAGAAATTGTACAGCATTACAGGTCGATATGATTAAGATTGGATCCTGTCTATCTCCAATGTAGAAGATGGAAGTTGATATGAATTTTTTTAGCTCTCACCAGGATGTCCAGTCCAATGGCTATCAGTTTTCTGCAAGAAAGCTGTAACTTGATACCAGTACTGACCTCTGAGATATCTAATGTTTCAGAAAAAAGAAAGGTTTGAACCCCAAGAAGTCAAGCATTCTGCTTAACATTATTTTCCTATCGTTATTGTTCTCCCCAAGAAGTAGCAATTCATAACCTGTTTGGGAGCTTGGAAAATACTTTCCAAGAAAATGACATTTTCCCCTGATTGGGAGTTCATTTTTTTTCTAGAAAACATTTTCCAAGAATGTGGTTTCATAGAGAATTGTAGAAAAGTATTAGAATTGTGTGGAAAGATATAGAGTTGTATAGAAATCTTTGGAAGTTTCTAAAGAACTATGGGTCTTGTGTAGTATAGTGTGGAATATTCTAAAAATGTTCTAGAGAATTCTTGACCATAGGATGTATGCCATGTAACACAATCTTAGCCATACACGTGCAAGTTTAGATTCTTCTAACTTTGTATATGGATGAGGGGTTCTCATTTGTCAAGCATCAAAGAGCAAGTTGTAACTTTAAGTGCTCTAATTAATGTGATTTAAGGTTTCTTCCATATCTCTTGTATCTCTCTTAGATTCTAGTGAGCTTTGGTGCTTTGCACATGGGCTGTGCGCTTGGAGAAGGCTAACTCATTTATGATGGGACCATGAGATGAGTGTCGCAGGGTCTACACTTGGGGAAGCACTTGGGCTGTCGCAAGTGGAATCAAATTGAGGTTACAAAGGGGTCGTAACACTTGTAGGATGGGAAAGAGACACACTATGGCACCATAGGGGACCAAGAACAATCATGTGCAAGGTAATGATGGTTCCAACAAGTCAAGGAGGGAGAAGTACCATTACTTGATGGTGACCTTGGAGGCATGTCTTACAAAGGTGGAGCTTACCATGGTGGGTTTCAACAATGCATTCGAGGGACTCATATGAGAGATGTTGGGTGCCTTAAACTCGTTAGTTGACACCAATGCCATGAAAGGGAAGCAGTCAAGGCTACTGCGATGGAGACTCTCAACATGCTGAGGGAGCAAGTTGAGGAGATGAGAGATGATTGGGCTCTGTAGAAAAAGGGCCATGGCCAATGGGGAAATTGTCATGGGCAATGCAACAAAGGTGAGGACACCGGACCCTTGGACCTTCGACAGATTGAGGGACACTAGGGAATTGGACAATTTCTTATGGCAGTTGTAGTACTTTGACACCGTCTTGCTAGAGGATAAAGTCAAGGTGCGCACTAGGAAGATGTGTATCCCACCAACACGATAACTCTATGGTGGAGGAGGCGTCATACAGACATGGAGCGGTGAACATGCATCATTGACACTTAGGATGACTTGAAGAGAGAAATCAAAAGGAAATTCTATCCCGAGAAGGTAGAGTATCTAGCAAAACAGAACTTAAAATGGTTAAAGCACAAGGGGTTCATTCACGAGTATGTTGAGGAATTCTCTATGCTTATGCTTGAAATTCATAACATGCCCGAGGAACTCTCCAACTTCATAGACAGGTTACAGCATTGAGCACAATAGGAATTGTAACTACGGGGCATGCAGGACCTAGCTTCGGCAATAGCAGCAGTGGAGAGCCTAAATGAATTCACAAGGGGAGAATCTTCTAGGCCAAGATCAACAAAGAGGGACACTAATGGCAAAGGTAGGGGAGAATAAGAGGACTCCTACGACAACTATGGACTGGGCAAGCCATCAAGCAACAGAGATGGCAAAAAGTATCAAGGACAGGAAAAATGACAAGGAGAGGATGTGTCCAAGCCACGAGAGTTAAGGTGCTTCATCTGTGATGGGCCAGATATGGCAAAAGAATGTCTAAGAAAACAGACACTGACTGCCCTCGTAGCGAAGCTGGATGAGAAGTATGAGAATAGTGAGGAAAAACACATTGGGTCAATGCAACTCCTCAACATTACAGATAGCAAGACCAAGAGCCAAGTTAAAAGGTAGACTTGCTTCATTTGCGACGGAAGCAATTGTGTTCAATCACGGTGGAGTAGGATGAAGGCTCAAGACTGGAAGTATTTTCGTGCATTGCAAGAACAAGTGGTAGATGAGGGCAAGCCACCTAGATGGGAATTGATGTATGTGGATATGCACATCAACAACATGTCCACTCAAGCTTCGGTGGACACAGGGGCAACCCACAACTTCTACTCTAGCGAGGAAGCAAAGCAATTGGATCTCACGTTGGTGAAGACACAAGCAAGATAAAGGCGGTCAACACAAAAGCCAAACCCATTCAAGGTGTGGCCAAGGATGTCAAGCTATGCGTTGGTAGGTGGGTAGACAAGACAAGTCCTAGATGATTTTATGGTGATATTGGGCATGACTTCAATGCAACTCACATCCCCTACCTTAGGTTAATAAGCATAATGAATGAGAGGCATCCATTCATGGTACTGGATGATGAAAGGCCAAGGTTGGGACAATCTCGGCCTTGCAATTGATAGTGTGACAATGACGCAGGGGAGGACGTGAGGTCGAGCACCGTCTTCCTCAAGAGGATAAGTATTCCGAATCCACAGAACTTCCCTGGACTCCTCATAGAGACTTCTTGAATCCGCGAGGAAAGAAAGCATAAAATAGAAATAAATTCTAATAAATTCTAAATTGATTAATGAATCCATAAAAACGAGTTCACAACCCTTTAAATAGGGGTACCAAGCAATGGGAAAGAAATCAGAATCAAACTACAACTAAAACTCCTAGAAATCGCGACTTACTATAAATAGTAAACTTACTATTTATAGACGGTCGTGATATCTACTAGTGCGCAAGGTTTTCGGCCAAAAATAGTAAGTGTCCTATTTGGCTTTACCAAACCGTTCTCCTAATTATTCTAAGCTCTTTTCACGTTGGGCGCAACTCCTAAAGCCCGACGGATGAAGAGTTATAATCAAACTAAAACTTATTATTTATAGTAAAAACGAAATTAAAGCAGGGAAACGACCGTTGATCCAGGGGTTTTTCGCAATTCCGGGCATCGCAACCCGGCATAGCGGGGTTGGTTGGCAAAAGTAGCTCGTTCTACCGCAAAATCATATATTTTACGTCAGGTAACTCATTCCGGATTGTGAGATACACCTGATTTAAGGTCCGATGCTCTGGATCACTTCTGTCGCCAACCGAGCCTTTTCTGATCCATCTTGGCCATGAAACTGTCCTCGACCTGCTCTACATCAGACAAGGACAGGACCACAGTGTTACAATTTGAGGAATTGGCATGAAGGATTATTGACAATTGTTCAACGAGGGTGTCGGCATAATAGGTTGGGAGAGTGTTATAGACCGATCATTCTAGTAGGCTTTAAATCGTGCTCTTGGCTTAACTTATGCTCATCTTGTACGTTGGAGAGGTTTTGTACACAAGTGTAGAGAATTCTAGAATAGAGTAATGTATGAAAAGTTGTAGAGAATGGTCGAAAGGTGTAGAGAATTGTAGAAAGTTCTAGACTTGTGTGGAATAGTGTAAAGTTGTGTATATATCTCTAAAAATTTCTAAAGAATGTAACCATGGGTCTTGTGTAGGGAAGTGTAGAATATTCTTGAAATGTTCTAGAGAATTCTTGACTATTAGAGAGGTCTAAAGTTGTGTAGAATAGTATAAAGTTATGTATAGATCTCTAAAATTTTTTTAGAGAACTACAGGTCTTGTATAGTGAAGTGTGGAATATTCTAGGAATGAAATCTGGTTGATCCTGCCTCACCTCATGTAAGCCGTTGAGTACTTGCAATTAATGGAATTATAATAGAACGCACCTGGGGTGCTGGTTAAGGTCGTGGACCCTTCGATGCCCATGTCAGGATAGATCTACAGAATGAGTAGAAGAATCGGGATCGTTGTGTGTACCTTTACCCATGGCAAGGGTGTATTTATATGCTTTCTAGGAGGTCTATGTATTTGAGTTGACTTGAGAAGCCCATATTGGAGTCGGACTTTAAACTCAAGAATATCTCCGACTTTACCTCGATCAGCATGATCCTCGACTAAGATCTCGGAGGAGAATCCCATCTTTATATATTCTAAAGATATTTTTATTCCGAGCCGGTGGTCGATATCCGAAATCGAGGTTAGTACCTGAGGTTGAGGTCGGTATCTGAGGTCGACCTCTGAGGTCGAGGTCAGTATCTGAGGTCGATACCCAAGGTACTTAAGATTGAGGTCAACTCTTGAGAAATCATTTTAAAAAAATTCCCTTCCCCTGACCTGGGGAAGTTCTTTTATTGTAGAATGCATGAGCATAATAGATAGTAAAATAACAGTAGTGTTCTGAGCACCTTTTTCCCTTTGAGAAGGGAGGTCGTCCTTATCGAGTAGGTCAGGGTTGACCGATGAGCCTTATTACCAAGCTTGGTTGATTGGTTCAGCTCGGTTGTCGGGTTCCATGCTCAGTCCAGCTTCCTCAAGTACCTGCTCTGGCTTGGTGTTCAAGGGAGTGTACCAATGGAAGCAACTTTCCGGATGCCGATTGATACACTGGCCTCGATCTTGGTCGTCCTTTTTTTTTTCTTTTTTTTTAAAAAAAAGCTTTAGCAGCATTGGGCTCCCCTTTTTCCCTTCGCTTCATGTCCTTAGTCGAGTTGTTTCCTTCTCAATTAGCTCTTCGTGAACTAAAAAACTCCTTGGCATTGGAATATTTTTAAACTTGGTGAAATAAGTCGATGAGGGTAGTCGGGGGGTTCTTACCAATAGAGAAGAGGAATTTTCCTTATTTAAGGCCGGCCACCATGGCGACCAACGCTATCTGGTCAGAATAACCATCGACTTGGATAGCTTTAGCATTGAAACGGATGACATAATCTTTTAGTAACTCGTCCTCCATCTGAGTGATCGTAAGGAGATGGGTCGATGACTTTCTCCTATCTTTCCCATCGATGAATTGAGTGATGAAAGCTTTATCAAGCTGTGTAAAGGAGTTGATGGATCTCGGCTTCAGCTGCCTATACCACTTTCATGTCGCCCCTGACAAGGTCAAAGAGAATGCGTTGCACATCACCGAATTGGTTACATCGTGTAGCTCCCTCCACGCCCTAAAAGACTCCAGATGCTCGACAGGATTTCCTATTCCAAAGTAGGGAGCGATCTGGGGCATCCAGAACTTGGACAGAAGCTGAGCCCCCATGATGTCGTCAGTGAACGGTTATTCGACTTCCTCAAGCATGGCCTCCATGGAGGTCGGACCCCGGGCTCGACATGCCTGTTGAATGTTACCAAGTTAATCTCGGATCTCTTTCAGCTCTACCCCTACGGGACCTCGCTCTCGATGACGACCTCAAGAGTCTTCTCATGCCTTCTCTTCTCTAGAGTGTGGCGCAAGTCGGACTCAATGATCTCGGTTGTTCCCATTGTTTGCATGGGGACTCGCATGCATCGCGTTGGTTGGTCCTTTACCGCATACAAATTGTGAGGTACTTATGGAGGCCAAGCTTGCTCGGTAGGTGTACCTGCCTCTAGTCCATGGTCGGGGGGTGGGTTCTGCCTTTCCAGTATCTGGATTAATCGGTTCATATTACTGGTTAAGGCTTCGACCTGGTTCTCCAGAGAGACCAATTGGCCACCTCGATTTCGGGATTGATGAACAAGTGCTGGAAGAGCAGAGTCAGTATGGTGTTATGAAGGCGGACCTTGGAGATTTGCGAACTGCTCGACTGTCATGTGAGAGACTGGTGTGGGAGTTGTCGCGGCAATGACCGCTAAGGTCTTCTTTCTTCCTTTCGCCATTGCAGAACTTTGGTGAGATGGAAACGACATTGATGTTGTTCAAACAGATGGCACCAAATTGTTGATACAGAAATTTGGTAGATCCTGCTTCACCTTATACCAGCCGCTGAGTACCTATAATTAATAGAGTTATAAGAGAATACACCAAGGCGCCAGTTAAGGCCGAGGACGCTCCGATGCCTAAGTCATGGTAGGTCCACAGAATGAGTATAAGAATTAGGATCGTTGTGTGTACCTTTACCCATGGCAAGGGGTGTATTTATAGGCTTTCTAAGCGGTCCGCATATCTGAGTTGATTTGAGGGTCCCATATTGGAGTCAGACTTAACCTCAAGAATATCTCCAACTTTACCTCGATCGGTATAATACTCGGCAAAGATCTCGGAGGATAATTTTATTTTTATATATTCTAAGGATATTTTTATTCCGAACTGGTGGTCGATATCCGAGGTCGAGGTTGATACTTGAGGCCGAGGTCAGTATCCAAGGCCGACCTCTGAAGTCGAGGTCGGTACCCGAGGTACGTAAGGTCGACGTCAACTCTTAAGGTCGACGAACAGGACCGACCTCCAAAGTCATTGGTTGGCACCAAAGGTCGGGGTGATTTTCCAGCCCTCAAGCAATTCATAGTCATTGAGTCTGGGTACTCAGCTCATCTGTCTCATACATTTGTTTAACCTCATTTTACCCATAACAGTCATAGAGAAATTTTTACCGTGTGGCATGTCACAATTCTAACTATACATGTGTAGGTTAGGTTATAGGGTGTTCATAACTCTATACAAGGAGGGCCCCCATTTGTAAAGCACCTAAGAGAAGTTGTAACTTCGAGTGATCTAGTTTGATGCAAAGTGTTTTTACATCTCGTGTCTCTCTTGCATTCCAGTGAATTGGTGCTTTGCACATGGGGTGTGCACTTGGAGATGGCCTACTCTTTCATGACCGGATTTTGAGACAAGTGTCACACGGGCCTATTTGATTTTCCAAGATACATGTAAATCACGGTAAACAAGTAATTATTACTTTTTCACCATGTTTGCAAATACGAGAGTAATTCCACCTCGAAAATCGAAACAAAAATGTTGACTTAAATGTGTGGACCCCATCGTAATGTATATGATATATCCACACCGTCCATCTATTTTATTAGAACATTTTGGAACATGAAACGAAAAATGAGGCAGATCCAACACTCAAATGGCCCACACTAAAGGAAACAGTGGCCTTAATTCGTCCACCATTGAAAGTTATTTTCTTCACTGGGCCCACATTGAGATTTTTTTCATCATCTAACTTGTTCATAGGGTCACACAGGCGTGGATAAGGGGAAAACACAAATATCAGCTTGATCCAAAACTTCTAAGGTCCCTAAGAAGATTTTAATGGTAGGCGTTTGATTCTCGTTATTTCCTGTGGTGTGGTCCACTTGACCTTTGGATCTGCCTCATTTTTTTGCTCATGCCATAAATTCGGCTGGCATAACAAATGAGCGGTGTGGATAAGTAACATACATCACGATGGGCCCTACATTGATGTTGTAAATTTCTCAATTAAAGTGTTAAAAAAGTAAGTTGTCACATCTGCATTGGGAAAGATGCGGTAATTACCTAGGTAAATAATTATTACCCATTTACATGGTAATTACACTTGAGCCCGAAAATCAAACAGGCCCGGGAAGCACTCAAAGTCATGATTGAGTGAGTGAGAGAGACAGACTCATGGTCATTAAGAATGCGTCTTTGTGATGTATGAAAGACTCATCATCGTACCATAGCACATTCTATTTGATTGGATTGTATAGAAGGAAAGTTATGAAAATCAAAACTCCAACGAGATGTTACTTTATTTCTGAAACATAATGATATTTTATCAATGAAACAAAGCCCAAGGCTACAAAACAAAGACCAAACATCACCAAACTAAGGCCCAATAGCCCCCGATGACTATTCTGACCCTAGAAAGACCTAAGAATAATCCAAAAACCATATAAAAGGCCAAGAATAAACCATAGCATTATACTACATTCTTAACTTTTGGAAGCCCATTCTATCATAGTGGATTTCGCCTTCTTAAAGGCCTTTAGGACCGAGCCACTCAAATTCCTAAAACAACGATTGTTCCACTCTCCCCAAAGGGCCTAAAGGCCAGCCAAAAGTGCCAGCCTCCACTTCCTTCTTCCTTCCTTCCCGGCTCTGCCCCTATGCCATGAAAGGAAAAATCCACTATGATAGAATGGGCTTCCAGCCAAAAGTGCCAGCCTCCACCCCCTTCAACATAAGACTTGCAAATCTCACCCCATTCCATCAAGTGAAACTTGTGATTCTCCACTGTCCCTTGCCAAAGTAAGTCACTCCTTGACTTCCCAAACCTCACGAGAACTGACTTGGGTTATCTAAACAGAGACAAAAAAAAAAAAAAAAAAAAAAAAATTGGTAGATTTGACAAGGCTGCCTTAATGAGCCTGATCCAGCCACCCAATAAAGATAATTACTACTAATCATTTTGTTTATTACCTCCAGACTATAGTGAGCTTTCTGAACGACTATATTCCTTCCCTTAAAGCTCTTTACCTTAAGATCCTTAAATCTCCTGATTTACCTTCTCTGACTGAGTTCTCCATGCTGATGAAGGCAAATCCCTTGAATACTGCCAACCCCCGAACCCTTAGAATGCAGAATTCCCTCTCTGACCCGTACTTCCTGAAGACCCTCATGAAGTGAAACCCTGACCACTCCTCCAGAAAGCAATCAACATAAAGAGTAGGGAGCTTCTGCAATGATCCCAGCCCTTTACCCTCGTTGCTGACCACTTCGTCCGGGTCCCATCTCCGCAATTGTTGAGATCTTCGACACTGCATTCTGTCAAACCTTTCTCATCCTACTCCTTCGAGATGATGAAAATCATTCCTCCCTGGCTCGAGTCTTACCGCATAAGAAAATGATATGCTAATAATGAACTCCTTTTCCTAGCATGGCACCACTCCTCTCTCACCTACGGTGGTTCAAACGATTCTAGCTCTTCTCACGACCTTGGCTTTCATAACTTTTACCGTTTCTTTAGTGAGAGAACCCAACCATTCCTTTGAGATCTCAAATTCTCCCTCATGTTTCTTGAGTGAGAAAACCCACCCACCATTCCTTTGAGAATTCAGATTCTCCCTCGCGGACGATCTCTCGAACCAGAGAAGGCACACGGCATACCCCATCATCTCCAAATCTTTTCCGAGATGTTACATTTTCTTGCTTACATTTTTAGGACGCATAACAGTTGCCTTTTATTGAAAAATATTTTAGAGCCATCTCTTTGGAATTGAGCAGCTTTTATACCTGTCCCATGGCTCAATCGTGATTAGTACCTCTCTTTTCTTTCTTTCTTTCTTTGTTTCTTTCTTTTTATTTATTTATTTATTTATTTTTGTTTTTTATTTTCGCCGGGCATGATTAGATCTAACACATCTAGTCCTACATTATTTAAATTTCCTACAATAAGATTATTCTGGTCTTAGGAATAGTTCAAAAGAACTTAACTCAATTGCCATTAAAATCCAGCCTTCACCTGGCTCATGTTGATATTTAATAATTTAAATTAATATTTGAAGATAAATAAATGATTCAAAATTGAAAAACTAAGCAAATGAAAAGTTGGTAGTTGCATGACATCTTCGTTATAGGTTCAGAACTTGCTGCGAGTCACCTAGACAAGGCAAGCACGCTGGCTCAATGAATCCCTATGATTCAATTCGAGACCGAGTCACACTA
This sequence comes from Magnolia officinalis, assembly GCA_021015155.1. Classification (NCBI taxonomy): domain Eukaryota; kingdom Viridiplantae; phylum Streptophyta; class Magnoliopsida; order Magnoliales; family Magnoliaceae; genus Magnolia; species Magnolia officinalis. Next base: position 42,808,628 of record JAJHSJ010000009.1, read on the forward strand.
ACTCATGGATGGGAATCACCAAATTTTAGAACTAGGGTTTTAACATGTTCTAAGTGCATAGACTTTTAACCAAGTGAAATTCAATCAACATTCCAAAGCAATGTCAATGAGGATTCTTTTTTTTTTTTCCCAAGGTTGTTAGGCTACATACTAGCAGTATGTTGTTGTTTTTAGGCAAGGATCAGATGTCGGCTCTCCGGCATTAATTAGTATATTAAGTGAAACATAAAAATCATGATGCAGCAATGGGTGATAATATTACATTTCTTAGCATAAAAGCATAGTTGATATATACATGTTACTCCTTTAAATTACAATAAGTGCCCTCACTTTCCACCAATTAATTATATATAACATGCTACATAAAATAACACCATGTTCATTCCTCTCTCGGGATCCACCTGCTCCACCATAGGCTCTTCCTCTGCCTATTTAGTTCATCCATGCTCTCATTCAGTGTCCTCATGATCTTCCTCCGAAGACGAAGAGCGGATGCAAGCGCATTGCGTTGGACACTTGGCTTCTTCGGTTCAATTTCCTGCAGAAACAAGTCATAGTGAGTTAACAATGCTAATGGTTCACTTCAGTAATTCTTCCGAGAGGAAGTATATGCACAATATACTCAGGTTTTAAGTGGGGCCTATAGTTCAGTGATCCAGACCATTGGTCCATTGAGCCCCACTGTGAATGGACCAGGCCCTAGAAATTCCTCAATTTGGTACTCCAGAGCTAGCAATTTGTGAATCCAAATAGACAAAAGTACGGCAACGTTCCACATTTGACTCAAAAGATCGATACTGGTGACTGGGATGTTCCACCATGGAAGATTTTCAGGGCATGGTCGACCCCAGGCAGATGCCAATAGATAAAATGGAAGGGAACAAGAAATCAGGGTCCGAGCTTCTACTAACTGAAAACCCGAGTATAACATGCATATGCTCGGGTTGAGTGTCATAAAATCCTCTCTTCTTGTCAACACCAGTAGTTCAGATACAGACTCTAAGCTCCTGCAGTTGAGCTTCTGTGAAGCCGCCTTCCTTCTTTGTACCAGACCTTGCCATAAACCCAATGACCCACTTAGCAGCTTCGCTGTAATCCTGCTGGGTAGCACGAAAGAGCTGTAGCCTCAGATTTTGCATGACAGACAGACCCAATAGACCTTCGCTGTTGAAGAATGGATGAGCTAAAGCAGCTTTGGCACTGGTTCTTTGCCGTGCTTTATACCGGACCATTGATGTGAGTAGCTCCCACCCAATGCCTCCATCTAGATCTAACAATTCAAAGCCCCTCCGAAGGTCCGGGCCAGCACGGGATTCTACGGTTCTCCTCCACTCGACCATGTCATATCCACACCGCTTTAGCTGACGGTTGAATTGTATGAGACTACTGTCAGTGCGTAATGATGGGAATGCCTGCAAGAGAACAACTAAGCAGTCACATGCGGAATATAGTTATCATCCGTGTCACTTAGAAGATTCATGATAGAATTTGAAGGCTGGTAAGTAGGAGAGATTGGTGAAGAACCATAAAAATGATACCAGGCAGACAAGAATATTGCAAGATTGAGAAATAACAAGATTCTATTAGAAAACAGTCACTAGAAGAGTGTCACCTTTATAATGGGTGACTTACCATTTGCAAGAATATAAGCCCAGCACTGTAGATATCGAATCTATCGGGTAAATTCATCTGTCCATGAAAAATAACATCATGTCCATGAAAAGTGGACCTGTGTCCACAGAACATAAAAATCAGTAAAATAGTGAAGTTAGGTAACTCTTAGTGAACTTCAGACCTGCCACAGCACTGGGGACAGTGCAGTTGCAACCGGAGCTGAGGGTGCAGATGGAGTCTGTGTGCTCATGATGTACTGCTCGGGTGCTGCATACCTGAAAATGAAAGGACAACAAAATGTTTGGAGAGTTAAAAAAAGCATAGAAAGCAACATAATGCAACCTTCCAGAGTAGGTGTCTGCTAAAATTAGCATGTATTATAGACCAGTGCATGGGCATGAAACACAAGTCAATGCGGCTTGAAATGATGATATTTGGCTGGTTTGTCCCCACGAAATGAAAGGACAATCAGAGGAAGAATGATAATTCCTCCAATTCTTTTCCACTTGTGATATTAGTTTTAACTGCCCCTTCCAATTCCAAGTAAGCCCAAGGGTCTAGAAGTGTTCCTTTCAGGATCAGGAAACTAAGGGAAAGCATATCTTGGGAAATAGAAAAATGAAGTGGGAGCGGGGGAAGGAATAAAAAGACTTCTCAAGCTGCCATCAGATTGACATTTGATTGATTTTGCATATTAAAAATCTTTTGATTTTTCCCATGGAATTTGCATGTTGGAGTGTTACCTTCACATGGCATTCTATAACATCAAAATGTGGAAATGTAGCCAGAGTGCTACATGTATCAAAACCACTGATGATGCAGTTCTAACCACATCAATAGCTAATAAATGACATGTCCAATTGATCAGTATGAAATATGATACACTTGCTGTATCAGGTGTAGCGAAAGGGGGAAATGCAATGTCCAAAATTTTCTTTTTTCCTTTTCCTTGAATAGTGACAAAAAGATATTGAAAAAAGGTACAATATTGAATCATGCCTGTATGCTAGTGGCCTCTCCTCACCACTGAGAGAAAAATACTGGCAGACAGCCCAAAAACAGACTCAAAAGAAGACCTAATCAGCCTCCACTTAGGGTACTCTCAACCCTATCATTTCGTCCTTCAGGATCTCCTCAAAGGAACAGCCCCGAAATTTAGATCTAGTTAAAGCCCAGCCTGTTGACATAAGAAAATACCATTCTTGCCTGTGCCAATTGACTTAAGCTTGTTTTCAAAGATTCTTCTTTTTCTCCCACCGCAGGCACCACATAATGGGGATCATCTTCCACAAAATAATACTCCCTTGAAATAGGTACCCATTCCAGCACCTGGTGACATCTTGGAGAGAGCCATTGACAGCGAAAGCAACACAAAATAACCTGAAAAAGTGATCCCACATTTTATTTGCAGCATCATAGTGAAGAAACACATGTTAGGCTACGCCCACTGGCATTTCTTTAGATTGTCCACAGTGAGAATCTTGTTTGCTATTGCAATCCAAGAGAAATCTTGAACTATTGGCGGACTAGGGGCCTGCCACACCTTTACACATTTGGCCAGAGTACAAGATTCTGAAGAAAGACAGTGCAACAGTGACTTAGCTGTGAATAAACTATCCGATGAGATGGTCCAGATATTCCAGTCTTCAACCTACAGATTGATATCAGCTCTAAAAAACAGCTTCATGAGATCTTCGAATAAGCCAAAGTCATCATCCAAAAGATTCTTTCTAAGCATTATGTTCCAGATAACAGCCCCCCAAGCATTTCACAGCAATCACTTTCTTGTTTTTATGCACCAATAACGAAAAAGGATCATGAAATAAATCTGCCAGTCTCATCGAACCACAGGTCCAGCCATAAACGAATTCTATTTTCTTTGCTTACAATGAACTGAGCACCTCTCTTGAATTCATTTCCCACTTTCCAAGCAAGATCATTTTCTCCCCCACATGCCCTCCCACCTTGCCAAGTTGATTACGAATATCCAACCCAGCACTTCTTGGAGAGTCCCAGAAACCAACCCCCAAAAGATTCCTATACATCCTCATAATGACTTCTCTACATAATGCATTTGTTCCTACCCAAATCTCCACCACCATTTTCTTAAAAGAGCCTAATCTTCTATCTATTTTTCCACTTGAAATGCCACCCTCCTTCATCGGCTTTTGAACCTCCTTCCAGTTCAAAATATGAAATTTGAACTCCATACTATTACCTTACCACAAACAGAAAATAATAATAATAATAATAATAATAATAATAATAATAATAATAATAATAATAATAATAAATAAATAAATAAAATTAAAAAAAAATAATCCTTTGGATCCATTCAATCTTATTGTCAAATGGACGCCAGAAGATTCAAGAGCACCAGTTGCGTTTTGTAACTGTGACCGCCCAAATGTTAAGTGCTTTCCTTTCCAACTGGACAGCTTTTTTAGCAGTCTTTCTAAAATTGGGTCCCAGAATGCAACTGCTTTGGCATTGCCACTTAGCAGCAGATCAAGATAAGTGCACGGGAGGTTATTTTCTGCATCCCATTTATTTGGCAAGTATATTTATAATCTCTTCACTTCTTCCTATCCCCAACATGGAGCGAAGGGTGCCTCTGAGATTTCTAACTTAAACCAAAACACATTGCGAAATATTATAGTATCATCCATGAATTGGAGATGGAAAATCACCAATGATGCCGACCTTGAAACCATGAATGATACCAATCTCAGAAATCCTATCCATCATCATGCTTAGACTTGCCGCCATCACTTAAAACAGGAACAGATATAATGGGTCCCCTGCCTGAGACCTCTCAAACTAGAGAAGAATCGCTCTGGGGATCCATTGAATAATCTGGAGAACGACACTAAAGAAATCCATTATTTAATCCACCTAATGCATCTTGAACGGAATCCATTTTCTCAATCAAGAAGAGTAAAAGCTCCTAGTCAACATGATCATAAGCCTTCTCCATGTCAACATTGCTGCTTCTCTTTCTCAAATCAACACATTCATTTGCAACAAGGATATAGTTCAAGATTGATGCTTTTAACAAAAACCCCTAGAGATGAGGATAAGATATATCCCATCACCACCGAATCCTTTATAAAAGGACCTTTGATAAAAATTTATAGACCTCACTCACAAGGCTTATTGATTGGTGGTCTTTGATTTCTATCACCACTTCAACTTTCAGGAAAGTGTAATGAATGTAGCATTTAGCCTTTTGCTCATTATTGATCTCTCAAATTCATTCATAAATCCCATAATATCCTCTTTCAACACATCCCTACAAGCTTGGAAAAAACCATCTAGCCCAAGCACTTGGTATTTTCCATGTTTATGTTTTTTTAAGGGAATCTTTCAAAAAATACCTAAATAACATTCTGGTACCTTTTTCAAAATTGTTTTCCATAAGCTACCTCATTAGCAATTATCATCAAATACTCTCCATTAGATTTTTGTTAGATTTGTTAACGGCTGTCGTGCAAGAAAAATGGGTTGGAGGCTCAGGTAGGCCCCATCCTGATGTTGATGTGAACTCAAGTTCTTCACCCCATGTTAGTCCCAGGTAGACCACACGATTGAAAATAATATAGAGGTCAACACTCACCCTCCAAACTGTTTCCCTTGGTGTAACCCACCTGAATCATGGATGGGGCTAATTTTTGGGCCCAGGCCTAAATTTTGGTATGGTATCTAATGGTTGGAGTGGAATTTATATTATCATCAGGTGGGCCTTTTGTAAAAATCAAGGGTAGATATCTCTCTCCCAATTGTTTCCTTTGGTGTGGCCCACCTAAATCATAGGTCAGCTTGATTTATTTTTATTTTTTTCACTAGGCCTAACGGGGAATCACATATCTAATGGTCAGAGTGGATCTCATCGTGATTGTTGGCAGGGCCCATCATGATTTGTATTTGAGATCCACTTCGACCATTAGAAATGCAATCCCCTGTAGGCCTAGAGCCAAAAATAAAAAATAAAAATCAAGCTAGCATGTCATTCAGGTAGGCCACACCAAAGGAAACAGTTGGGAGAGAGATGTCCACCCTTGATTTCAGGGCCCACCGTGATGATTACATAAAATCCACTCAACCATTAGATGCCACACCAAAATTTAGGCTCAGGGCCCAAAAATGAGCCCCATCTGTGATTCATGTGGGTCACAACAAGGGAAACAATTTGGAGGGTCAGCGTTGCCCTGTATACTGTTTCCAATTGTGTGGTCCACCTGAGTAACAAATGGGGCCGAGTTTTGGGTGTTGGGCCTAAAATAGGGTGAAGCAACCTAGTGGTCAGGGTGGATTTCACATAAACATCATGTTGGGGCCTACTCAAGCCACGATCCATTTGGTTGCACAATGGGTGTTAAAAAACGTAACGGAAGGTAGTGGGATGATAATTATGTGGATTAATGAGGTAGCATATTGAAAAGCTTTTTGAAAAAGGTGTCAGAATGTAAATTCTATATTAATTAGGCTTTTTTTTTTTTGTAAAATTCCCTTTTTTTTAAACAGTGAAGTTAATTAAAATATGTTAAAATTTTAATTTTCTCTTTTTTAAAAGGGTGAAGTTAATTAAAATATGTTAATTTTTTAACAAAAACCAAAAGATTAAACATTTATTTGTCCTACAATCAGTGAAGTGCATAAATGGATTAACGAGCTTTCCTAGCAAGCTTATCTAGAATTACATGATAAAGACATTAATATGCAATACTTAGGGCATGTTTGGCATGTGGAATCCAAGGGAAAAGAAAGGGAAAAAAAAAAACATATTATTATCCGATGATGATTTCAATGAGAGCTATTAAAACATGCATTGAGTTCTAGTTTGAATGGCAAGAGGAAATCTCATAACCCTCTCAACAATACTCACCTAATTTCTTGTGCCAAGAATCCAAATTACGGAAAAGTGTAATAATTGTTGGGTGGAATCCACCCTTTTCTTTGATATCCAAACAATAGTAAAAATTGTCACATCAAAAGAAAACCATTTTCATTTTCCATTGTTTGGAATGGAATCCATGGTCTTAAGGTAAAGTGGAGCGATAGACAATGATTGAGTTGCCATTAAGTGGAGTCAGTACATGTATGGCAGGTTCACTGCTACTTCGAGCATCCAACTACTTGAGCATGACCCTTCATATGAGTTCCTTGCTTCATGCCTAGAGTTTACAAGGCAACTACCCCTAAATGACCCTACTTTGCTTGCACATCCTTTGGGGTTGTGTGTAATGGTAGGTTGGAGGTCAATACAATTTGGGACCATGCTGGTATGTGATGTTAGTGGTGTCAATGTGAGCATTAGACATGGCCAGTTCTGAGATTCCCATGTAAAATAGGAAGGTTGGTGCCTCGTGGTCGCCATATAAGACTTTTGCCAATCTACTATTCAAAAGCTAATCCCAAAATTTTGGAAGAAAGGTTAAGATGATGATGAGTTGTTTGTACCCAGACATATTTACTGATGTGAGGCCAACACCTAGGTTCATACACCCACACCTGTACTTGTAACTGCATATGAGTAACCTAGGGGGCAAAATAAAACCCATCATCTTCTCCTCTCATTAAAGAACCAATACCACTTCCATTCAACCATGTTGATGATGATTTAGCGTTACAACAACAGCCATCATTCCCTAGCTTCACCATGATAGCGAGGAAGCCGGTGGCTAAATGAGAATTCTTTGATATTAGTTCCAACTTCCAACTGAGCTAGTAATGCTGATCCCACACAAAACATGAGGGAAGAACAATGCATTAGTTGCCTCCTACATTAGAGACACTTAATCTTCAATTTCAGTGAAAATTAATGTAATAATAAACTTCACCAAAATGGTAATACTCTCCAGCCCAACTTGTGACTATTGCACAGGGATCAAAATCTCTATGTTAGAGAAAAAATAATTTTTGATATACCTTGGATCCAATAGAAACTCCTTCGGAATATAATTGATTCCAACACGCAAATCTGCTGCAGCCCCAAGGTCAATGATCTTGAAAGTGCGAGCTCCTGTTCATCTTTTGTATCAGTTATCCGCAACCACTTGTTAAATTTAAGGAAAAAAGAAATACACATAATGCTTATGTCTGATAGTATGGATGGTACTCTTACCTTCAGAGAAAATAACATTCTGGGGCTTTATGTCTCTATGTACAATTCCGGTAGAATGAAGTCCATCTAGAGCAAATAAAAGTTGTCTCATGATTGTTTGAATGATTTTGTTTTCCCTATCCAATCCCTTTGGCAAGTTTTGTACCTCTCCAAGGATCATAGTTTCCACCTGACAACATTTGCAACCATCGAAAGGTTGGTGACAAACCCTCGACACATTAAAAGGTTTCAAACAACCTTATATTCTTGTACAAACAAAAGTTTACAAGGATAACTACATAGGGTAGTGGAGAGGAACGAGGAATTAGTAAAGATTGCTGACCAAGAAGTTTTCCATAATGTCCACTTTCGATATATTGGGTCAATAATTCATGAGAGTGGAGAGATTGAGAAGGATGTTACCCATAGAATTCAAGCAGGGTGGAAGAAGTGGAGATGTGCCTATGGAGTTTATGTGCTCGTCATGTACCATTCAAAATGAAAGGGAAATATTATAGGATAGCTATAAGACCAGCCATACTTTATGGGATAGAAACAGTTAAGCAACAATATGTCCATAGGATGTGTGTAGCTGAAATGATGATGTTGACATAGATGAGTGGCAAGAAAAAGGATAGAATTAGAGACATGCATCCAAGGGAATTTAGGAGTAGCACCAATAGGTAACAAGACGAGGTAAAGTAGACTTAAATGGTTTGGTTTTGTGCACGGAGACCAAGAATTGTGCCAGTTACAAGTGAGTTCATATAAGTTGAAGGCTCTAAAAGGGCAAGGGGAAGGACCAAAAGGACCTGGGCAGAGGTAGCATGAAAAGACTTGATGACCTATGGTCTAACAGAAGTTATGGCCCTTGATAGAATGGAAAAGTGGAAAAGGATACACATGCAATAGAATGGGCAGTGGCCACTAAGGCCGTAGTTCATTTTCCAGTCAACTGGGCTGCACTATAAAGGCTCTTGGGAGGATGTATAGTTTTTCCCCGTTTGTATATTATTCTGGATTTGGCCTTTTCTTGCAAAAAAAATTCTGTTCTGATCGCTCAAAAAAAAAAAGGGTGGAAAAGGATTCATGTGGCTGACCCAGTTAGTTGGAATGAGGCTTAGATGATGATGAACTACATAGGGTAGTTCGCAATTAATCAAATATGACAAGGTAATAATGATGGTACCCACTTGCCAAGGCCAGACAAGTTCAGTTGCCTAGGGTTTCTAAACCCCAAACCCCCTGCACTTATTGGTTTACACACACCACAAACAACCCACCTTTTGGTACTTATTGATGACAGTCATCTCTGCATTCCAAAGGAAATCATATTGAAAGGGAAAAGAACATCTACATTGCATCGATACTAACGTTGGCTAAGGCTGCCTTCATTATAGTAATTCTACCCTGTAGCAACAATAACCAGTACTTCCACTTAGAAAGTTTTCACTGAAATCTCTCCACTTTTCTGTCAAACCACAGAGGGAGGCTTTCAAACACAGAGGCAACCCAAGATGGATGGCCAGAATGAAGAGACATTGCACCAAAGGATTCCCGTCCTGCTTTGAAGCTAAGAGACGTCAAGATTAACCCTCATGACAATTTCATAGCAAAGAAAGATCATATTCAAGGCATGGGCTTCTTTGAGTGTTCTTTCCAAGAAATAAAGCATCATCCACATATTTTAATGGGATGAATGGAAGATCTAGTGAGCCAAACAGGCCCACCAGATTGTTCCATTCATTGAATGGCTTAAGGAGTTTTCCATGATTGAGGAAAGGTGATAGTGGATCCCCTTGCTTAATTCCACTACTCCCTTCAAAAAACCTATATGAGAACCATATATAAACACTAAGACCCACATTGAATGATATATGCACTAATCCACCACCTCCACAACAAACCCCAAAGCCCATGCAGTCAAGGATATAACAAGGAAGTCCTATTCGAAGTAAACATATCTTTTCCAAATCAAAAGAATGAAGCCTTTGTTACCTGTTTTATGGCAGTCATCAACGCATTCATGAGCTATTAGAGGCCCCTCCAAGTTCTGCCCTCCCATAATAAAGGTGCTTTATGCAGGAGAGATGATCAACATGAGAACATTTCAAAGTCGCCAAGCAAGGACATTTGCTAAAATCTCATAAGAACTTCCAATCAAAGAGGTTGGACCTTAGTTGCAGGATCCTTCTAACTAGGTGTCATTCCCACTCCAGAGAGTGCTTCAAATTCGCACTCCTGGTCCCACTTCCTGGCCATTTATTCTTGCTAACATTTTGAAAGAGACGCTTTCCTGCTCTTGCACATGAACCTTTTTCCCTTCTCTTCCCACTTCATGCAGCTATGGGTTGGACAAAATTCATGAACCTCTTCCAGCCCATCCATCCTTGGTAGTAGAGCAAGATAGTTTGATTCATGGCCCAGCTAATAGTTTGCCTGTCGAAGACTTAGACAAAAGCACCAAAAGAACATTCTCCTTGATGAAGTCCCAACATGATTTATAAAATGCCAGTGAAAAACCATCTAGACCAGGGACACAATCTCCATTCACCTTGATTACCTCCATTCAATCACCCATGATTTAGTCTGCTTCAGTTACTCTGCATAATCCCAACCTGAATACCTATAACTACTTCTAGAGACCCACTATGATGTTAACCTACACAATAAGAATATGCTCCTCTTCAAAGAATTGGAAAATGGACCTCGTTCCTTTAGCCTCATACAAACATTATTGGCAACAAATTAGGTCAACAAAATCAAAAGCAAGATTGGCAGCTCTATTGAACACTAATCTAGTTAGTTGCAAAAGAGGTCAAGTAGCACCATCTTATTAATTTCAACAAGACGTCCAATGCAGTTATTAAACATATAGTATGAACTCTTCTCACACTCATTATTGGTCAAATAGCCCATTTTCTGAGCAACATTCCATGTATCGGCACTATCAATATTATCAATATCGCACCTTAGCAATACGAAGCATGGGTAATAACGAAGTTTGCAAATTTTCATAAGAAATATTGCTAGTATCGGCCGATACATGACGATATTTAGTGATCTCCAAAATATCGCAAGATATCGGCTGAAGTCCTTTGATATAAATACAATATATTGACGATATTAGTGAAAATTCAGAGAAAATAAAAATAAAAAATCAAAAACCCAAATTTTTTTTTATCTTTTTCAAATTCTTTTGGGCAGTCTCTTCCAAAGGGTCTTTTAACAATTCCATTTGAGCTGTTTGAAATCAATATATAAAGTTGGGAGAAGAAATCATGACTCGAGGAGAATTGGGTCGGAACCCAAAGGTGATAAAAAGTTGTTAAATTGGTTTTCTTTCCACATAGTAGCATGGATTCCAGTAGAAATCCATGTCATGCATTGTCAGTGAATTGAGGGGCGAAAATTCATATTTTGAAGGTGAAATTTTGGAGGAAATTGGGAAATCATCATTTTTTTTTTTTTCATTTTCATCCTTTAAAATTTTAAAATATAATGCAAGTATGGAAATTTTATATGTTGATGAGTGTTGTAAAATCTACTGATTGGCCACACTTTTACTTTTTTTGAAAAAAAATATTTTCAAATAAATTAAAATTAATATATACATATATAAATACATTTTCTTAAAAATTTAGTTCAATAGAGATATGTAGTGGGTGACCACCTTGCCTACTCATAAAAAATGGAAGAGTGACTTCTAACTGCCTCGTACCTCCATTTGCTTCTTTTCCTTTTGGTATGTATTGCTTGTGTTCTATTACTTCTATTGTATGATATTTGTATAATATGAACCCTTTTTTTTTTAATGTATTGCATCACTTTTGTCCAACAACGCATAGTTGGGCCGCTATAAAATGGAAACTTATCATGCATAGTTGTTGTTGTTTTGTTGTTTTTTTTTTTTTTTTAATTTTTTATTTTTATTTTTTTATTATTATTATATAATTTTAATTTTGAGTTCTAAGTATGTAATCATGTTACTTTTAGGGCCTGTTTGATTTTCCAAATCCAATGTAAATGCCCTGCAAATAGGTAATTATTACTCTTCTACCCTGTTTGAAAACGCACTACTATTTCTACTTGGAAAACCGGTCCAAAAGGACTGGTTTAAATTTTTGGGCCCCACTGTGATATATATGATGTATCTGCGCCATCCATCCATTTTAGTGTAACATTTTGAGGCATGAGCCAAAAAAATAGGCAGATCCAACACTCAAGTGGCCCACACCAAGGAAACAGGGGCCCCAAGAAGTTTTTAAAGGTAGGTGTTTGATTCCCTAAATCCAATGGTGTGATCTACTTAAGCTTTGGATGCGCCTCATCTCTGTGGTCATTTCCTAAATTCATCTAGGATTATAGATGGACGGTGTGGATAAGCCAAGTACATCAAAGTAGGCCTCGCATATATTTGACAACGTCCTTGGTTGATGCAAGACATGAAATTCAAGTATAATGTGCAAGATTTTCAGGCTTTAGATTACACTAGTTCAAAAACAATTACACAAAATTCCACATCCCACACAAAAGTTCAAACACTCAATCAATAGGAATCTTATGCGGATCCAGGCCTACACATGCTAAGGCCGGATCAATCAAAATTAGACCAAACAAGAATCAAACGGGGGTAAATGCATCCACTCATGCACAGAAATAATTCCCCAATCTAAGGGGTTCACATATTTCAATTTGGGGAACCCTAAGGTTGAAGAAAGGACATAAAATTGGGGATTTGAGTAATTTAGGGTTAGGTTTAGGGATTTTGGGTGAAAGATGAGTGAAAGAGAGGAGAGAGACGAACCAGAGAAGTACCGCACGTGTGGACAACAGCAATGGCCCAAACGCACGTGCGTGTAATCCCGACCGCACATGTGTGGGGCCCACTATTCAGAAAAAGGCCATCTTAACCCTGGTCGGCCAGGGGTGGACTCCAAAACCCCCAAATTTCAGCTCGATCCGATGCATGGTTTGTACGTAGTGCTCCGCCGAAGTTTCAGCCCTCCTGTAGGGCCAAATTCTGAAAATCTGTTGTAGAGAAAAAAACGGCCGCAATAGAGGATGGATTTGAAGCGTAGTTAATTGTAGGAGAGAAAAATATGGATGGGAGAAGGCGGGGGCGAATCGGGATAGGTGTGGCTTCGCGCCACGGTAGTCAGCCCTTCGAGGAAGGAAGAGTTTCACACCCGATTGAATCTCCACAACTCAAAATTTTAGAGGAGCAGAAAAACGCAGCAATTTTATTAATCTTCAATGAGAAAAAAAAAAAAAAAACTACAAAGGGTGCCTATTTATAATAAAACTCTATACCCCAAAACTCGCGCCATGTGCGCAACCTATTACTTGGAGACAAAATAATCAAAACTAACAACTAATCAAAGCAATCTAAACCGTCCATAATATTCCTAATAATAATAATAAGCAAAACCCAAAGTACTATATCAATTAGAATAGTGGGCCACGATTATGAGAACCCATGGTGGGATTCACATGACTATCGGGTCCACTCCAACGAACCAAAACGCAGTCCTCTAACTAGGAGACCCTCCCTGGATGTCATCATCGATCCAGATTGATGGTGGGGCCCTCCTCCTTGCATACGTGTGTAGGGGGGCGTGCACGTGATGTCCCCATCATCGGTTTTAGCGCTAAAAAAAGTAAGTGTCAAATCGAGCATCGGTATCACTGCCGTAATTACTCAAGGAAATAATTATTACCCCATTTGCAATGTATTTACTGGGGGTCTGGAAAATCAAACACACCCTTAACATCTCTTGAAGTTCCACTAAAAAATCCCGACATTTTTCTAATTTTTTCCCAATGTTTCCCTAAGACAGTAATACATTCCCTAGTGTCTGCAGTATTGTCAATGATATTGATACATGTTTCCATATCCCAGGGGTGTGATACATATAACGATGGATAATACATAAAACATAGTTGCCGAGTTTGCGGGGCTCCTCCTCTCTTCCAAATAACCCCTCAGTTTCTTGAACATGCCAACTTGCATGTCAATCTTGACCTTGAACTTGGAACAGTTCTCTTAGCGTACGTAGACCTTGTTTGATCTCCAAACCAAAACAAATGATTCATCATACTGGAAGCATAGGTCTAAAAAATAAGTTGACGTATGTAAGAGTATACGAAATTATAGGTCCTATTGATCATTAACAATCTTTCAAATAGGCATATACCTCTTATTTGCATTGCCCAAGTACTTTGTTATTATTTCATTTGCTCAGTCTAATGACTCGTATATAAAATGCATGGTGGCCTACCCTCAAAATCAACTATGCATTGGAGTTCCACTAAAAGGGATGAACATTTTAACAATATTTGATCATCAACAAAAAGTTGTATCAGACAACACTCCTGATAACAATCCAAATGATATCAAGAGAATTAGTAATCAGAAAACTAGGCCAAAGGAATGAATTGTAAATAGATTTATCACCTGTTGGCTGTTTCAACCACAACTACCAAACGTATCAGCTGAAGAAAAAACAGTAAACCAGTTCAACTAGACAAAATAAAAATAAAAATCGGGTTATCTATTCCGATTGCTTCCAACGAACAAGCTGTCAGTTAGATATTTTAAACTGCAAACAGAAGCCTAACGATTTGAAGAAACTCGCAATTTAGCATGCCCTTTTTGTTTTCTTTTAAGATTGAAATTTATTAAAAGGAGCCAAGGCAACCTGCAACAGAACAACACAAAAAAAAACAGAAGGACTAAAACCAACAAAACTAGGAAAAAAAAATAAAAAACCTATACAACTCAAACTAGAGACTCCTGAGGAGACCTAAAAGAGACAGCAACAACCTTAGTCCAACAGACGAGAGGTCAGCGAACTATCTACAAGATTGAGGGCAGAAGACCAATCCTTGATATCCTGAACAATCAAACCCGAAACGCTGGAGCGAGAGGTGTTGTGAAAACTGTGGCTGTTGCTTTCTTTCCATAACTCCCAAAGGGTAGCCATCACAGCCAAACGCCAAACCGCTTTGAGATCACTGCCCACACCGCCTCCATGCCAAGCAAAAAGAAAGATGGGCACTGAACTAGGCATCACACAAGGAATATGAAATTTGATAAGGATCAATGACCAGACTGCAGGCAGAAGGGCAAATGAAGGAATAGATGACTGATGGATTCCTCATTGCAAGATGGAGAATGCAAATGCTGGGAAGGATCATTCCCCTGCACTGCAAATTGTCCACAGTGAGCGTTCTCCCCTAGGAACAAGCCAAACAAAGGCTGCATGCAACCTTAGGAGGACTACCATAAGACTAGAAGAAGCAAGGATTAGAGTCTTGAGCTGGAGGCCTCCCACACGTCTGAAGAATGGATTTGCAAGAGAAGGTATCCGAAGACACAACAGAAAAATTAGATTGCTAATTCTCTTCATCTGAGTTGGCAGATTGAAGTTTGGTTATATCCAACTACCATCAAGCAGAAATAGATTTCTAATTTGTTCAATGGTAAAACAAACACGACAGAAACCAGAAATACAGTAATCAGAAATTAAGCAACCACTCGATGGCAGATTTAAAATTCACAAAAGGGATATGTAAACAGATTGTATAAACTACAAAATTTTATTTAGGCCAGATACAATTGATGCACATAAAGTCAAGGCAATAATGTGATGGACCTATTGCTTGAACAAGTTCCCGAGGGATCAAAACTTGCTCCGATACCAACCTGATGCACCACAAATTAATCTGAGATCCAAGATTCCAATTTTCTGTTTCGGTCTCCCATCATGGATCTAGAAGTTTTCCCTAGTCTCGCAAAGGATCTCCTAAGACCTATTTCCGACCATTGCTCAGTGCTTTTGGAGGTGGAAGATAATTGGGGACCCCAACCTTTTCGGTTCGAGCTTTCTTGGTTAGAGGTGGAGGGTTTCCAAGGCTTGATGAAAGAGTGGTAGGACTATTTCAGAAAATGAGAATATTAAAAGGAAGGATGACTGATTGGAAGAAAGAGGTGTTGAGGAAGCAAGACTGTTGGAAGATGAGAAAGCAACTAGGGCAAACCTCCATCTAGAGCACAAAAACAGATTAAAGAAGGAAGAAACGAAGTGAAAACAACATCTTGTGCAACCTGGATAAAGGAGGGGTTCCACGGCATCACAAGCGCTCGAGCAAGATCAAATAAGATATGAAGCGTCCTAATAGGAGACTAAGCGGGTGGAAGGGAAAAAAGCCAAGTGTGAGAGGAGATAGTCACGTTTTACAAAAGCTTGTTGTCTAGTGATGGTTGGAGGAGGTTGATGCTGGACATCTTGGGGTTTAATCGTCTATCTGCCACAAAAGCTAAGTTCCTTGAAAATCCGGTCTAGGAAGAGAAAGTTAAACCAGCGGTTGTTGCGTTGTTAAGGGACAAAGCCCCAGGCCCGAATTGTTTTTCGCTAGCATTCTTTTAACAAATTTGGAGGACAATAAAAGAAGATGTTCTCAACTTTATAGTCAAATTCTTCGAAGGGTGGTCAGCTAGCTTCAGAGCTGAGCAACTCGTTCATCACTATTGCTCTGAAGAAGTAGAGAGCCTAAAGGATTTCAGGCCTATCAATCTTATCAGAAGCCCATATAAAATCTTAGCAAAACTCTTGGCATCCAGATTCTGCACGGT
Source organism: Magnolia officinalis (assembly GCA_021015155.1). Lineage (NCBI taxonomy): Eukaryota > Viridiplantae > Streptophyta > Magnoliopsida > Magnoliales > Magnoliaceae > Magnolia > Magnolia officinalis. The sequence continues at coordinate 42,824,983 of JAJHSJ010000009.1, forward strand.
TCTCTCCAATGTCATATCTAATGTTCGAAGCACCTTCGTCGCAGGGAGATAGATCTTGGATTGTGCACTATTGGCACACAAATGCTTGTACAAGAAACATAGTTTGCAAACTAGACATTGAAAAAGCTTACGACCATATCAATTGGGAGTTTTTGGACTACATGTTGGATAGGCTTTGATGCAAGGAAAAGTGGAGAAGATGGATTCAAACGTGCATTTGGTTGGCGAAGTTTTCTGTCCTAGTTAATACCCTACCTAAAGGTTTCTTCTCAGTCTCAAGGGGCCTTCAACAAGGGGATCTTTGTTCCCCTTCTTATTTGTGGCAGTGGCAGATGCGTTGAGCAAAATGCTGGAGAAGGGGTAGACAGTAGGCTTATAAAGGGCTTCAAGGTGGTTAACGAAAGACCTCGGATGTCTCACATTCAATTCACAAATGACAAGATCCTGTGTTGCAAGGTGGAGAAGGGCATGGTGGATAACATATGGAAGATCGTGAGATGTTTGGAGGTAGCTTTAGGGTTGAAAATCAGTATATTCAAGAGCGAAATGTTGGGAGTTCATGCATCTGAGGAGGTGGAGAGGTTCACCGACATGGTCACATGTTTGGATGTCAACTCGGGTCCTTTCCATTAACATACCAAGGGCTTCCCCTCTACGTGGGTAAGCTGGCAAAGCGCTTATGGTATAGGGTCACCGAGAAGATCGAAAAGTCATCAAGGTGGAAGAGTAGGCATCTCTCCTTGGATGGAAGACTCACTCTCATCAAAGAAGCTATTCGAACATGCCCTTGTACTTCATGTCAATGTTCCGAAGTCCGAAGTCAGTGCTAGCTCGGTTGGAGAAGTTAAGACAAGATTTTCTTGAGCGGGGAGCAGCAGACTCAAAGAAATTTCATTTATTAAGATGGGAGGAGGTGTGTTTGCCTTATGAGGAGGGGAGAGCAGGGATTTGGAGGTCGGAGACGGTGAATCAAGCTTTATTGGGTAAATGGTTGTAGTAGTTCGAAACAAATGAAGATCTTTGGAGAAAGGTGGTGGCGGCTAATAGAGCTGGGCATCAGACCGAGTCGGATCGGATTAGGTGCAACTCGATCCGATCCGAAATCGCAATGGTCTAACCCGAACTCGATCCGATCCGGGACCGAGTCTGGGTCACCTTACTCGGATCGATCCGAAATGCACATTGTCTGATCCGATCCGTGTCCGACTCAGTCAGGAAACCCGAGTCGGATCGGATTCGGCATGGTTCGGATCGGTCAGGAAATCCCTCTGCAACCCGCAGCAACTGCAGCTGCAGCTGCGACGCGGCCAGAGATCCTAAGGGTCAGTTTGGGCAGTGGGATTAGAAGGGATTATGTGGGGATGGGATTCATCTGGTATTGTGCCAATTCCACTCCTTGTTTGGGAGGAATGGAAATGCTTGGAATTACATTAAATGGAATTGCATTCGGTCGTGTGCTATTTCACTCAACGTTTGGAAAGTTGTGTAGGTCCCAACATAATGTGTGGGCTATATCCACACCGTCCACCCATTTATCGAGATTATTTTAGAGCATGGGCCAAAAAATCAGGTAATCTAATGCTCAAGTGGACTCCACCATAGAAATCAATAGGGATTGAATACTTACCGTTGAAAACTTCTTGGTGCTACGTAAGTTTTGGATTTATCTGATTTTTAGGCCCATGCCATAAAATGAGGTTACGAAACAATTGAACGGTTTAGATATAACACATGTATGTCATTCTCAGTAATTTCAAATGATGGTGGGTATATTCATTCAATGTACCACCGTATTATCAACAAAGTAGGGCATTAATTTAATCCCATGGTAATAGGGGACACCCCTGCCATGGGTAATATTATGTTTTTTGAATCCATCCCACCTAATCCCTTCTAATCCCACTGCCCAAACTGACCCTAAACCAGAAAGAAGGAGAAAAAGGAGAGATTTTAAAAAAGGGTAGTTTCGGAAAAAAGCACAACCAAAATTGCTCTCAGACTATGAAACCAGATACCGTGTTTTTTAGCCTGTCTGTCTGTCTGTTCCTTTGTCTCTCCTTGCTTGCTAGCTTCATAGACTCAACAAAGTGCCTGTGATTATAGTGACCGTGCTACTGACAACTCTGTGGGGCCCACCAATTCTGTGTGACATCCACACCATCCATTAGCTGTTGAGCCAAAAATCAGTTACGTTCATTGACTCAAGGGGGCCAACTATAGTAAACAGCGTGACAGGGACACCCACCATTGAAACCTTCATGGGGCCATGGGATTCTTAGACCTAGGTGATATTTGTGTTTTTTCTTTGTCGTGGTGGGACCCACCTTTTGAACGGCTTGGATGACATATAAACATTATCCTGGACCTCAATATAGTTTCAATGGTATGTTAGTAGGATAGACAACAAACCTACCATATATTGTTGTAATTAAAGGCTGTAATTAGGGGATATAGATGTTGTAATTAGGGGATATAGATGTTGTAATTAGGGGATATAGATGCTGTTGTAATTAGGAGATATTATGCCGTAATTAGGGGATATAGATGTTGCTGTTATGCTTTAATTAAGGGCTGTAATTAGGGGATATAGATGTTGTAATTAGCGGATATAGATGCTGCTGTAATTAGGAGATATTATACTGTAATTAGGGGATATAGATGCTATTGTTATGCTGTAATTAAGGGCTGTAATTAGGGGATATAGATGTTGTTGTTATGCTGTAATTAAGGGATATATTGTAAGAGGGAAAATGATTTTATATAAGAAAAGGACCACTCGATTGAGGGTCATTGAGCAAATCTGACATGGTATCAGAGCCACTCTCTGCAACCTTGTCTTTGGTCCAATCTTCGTGGTTCTAGGCTCTGGTTTTCTGGTTTCTTGGGTTCGGGTTTTGGTTTGCAGTTTTTTTTTTTTTTTTTGGTGCATTTCGAGAGATTCTAGTTATGGCTAACAAACCTACTCAGAAGTCTTTCAAACTCGGTTTACAGGGAAGAATTATGCTGACTGGGAGTTTCAGTTTCAACTTTTTGTCATGGGAAAGGAGTTGTGGGGTCATGTTGATGGGAGTGATCCAATGCCTACCGATCCTACAACGTTGGTTCAATGGAAGGTGAAAGATGCTCGCGTGATGACTTGGATTCTTGGGTCTATTGATCCACTGCTTATACTCAATTTAAGACCGCACAAGACGGCTAAATCGATGTGGGAGTACTTGAAAAAGGTCTATCATCATGATCATTCCGCCCGGCGATTTCAGTTGGAAACTGATCTTGCTGCCTATTCCCAAGGTACACTCTCTGTTCAGGAATATTTCTGCGGTTTTCAGAATCTTTGGGCTGAGTTTTCCGACATTGTGTATGCCGACGTGTCGGCCGAGTCCCTCCTGTGTTCAAGCAGTCCATGAAGTTAGCAAAAGAGACCAGTTTTTAATGAAACTAAGGCCAGAATTCGAGTCTATTCGCTCCAACCTGATGCACAGGGATCCTTCACCATCTCTTGACGTGTGTTTTGGAGCACTTCTTCGAGAGGAACAACGCTTTCTTACTCAATCTTCGCTTCCGCAAGAGAATGCTGTCGCATACGCTGCTCAAGGCAAAGGGAGGGTTCGAGACATGCGTACAGTTCAATGCTACAGTTGCAAAGATTATGGGCATATTGCTGCCCATTGTGCTAAAAAGTTCTGCAACTACTGTAAAGAAGGGGCACATCATCAAAGAATGCCCAACACTCCTCAAAACCGACTCGTGAATGCTTATCATGCTACTGCTACTGGCCACACTTCGGATGGGGTAACCAGCACTCAAAATCTCGCTCCAGTGTCATCTTCCACTGCTGCTACACTTGCCCTTACACCAGAAATGGTGCAGCAAATGATTGTATCAGCATTTTCCGCTTTAGGGCTGCAAGGTAAGGGTACTATACGTACTATACCCTCTCAATCTTAGCTTGTTGACTTCGCTGCATCCAATCACATGACCAGTTCTCCTGATATGCTTAGCAATGTTCGTAAGTACACTGGTTCTTCTAATATTCAAGTTGCTAATGGCCATCGTTTACCGATTACTGGGGTTGGTGATATCGCACCATCACTTACTAATATTTTTGTATCACCTGGGCTTTCTACGAGTCTTATCTCGGTTGACAATTAGTGGATGATAATTACAATGTTCAGTTTTCTCGTGATGGTTGTCATGTGCAGGATCCGGTGTCGGGGAGGACAATAGCGAAGGGGCCTAAAGTTGGAAGACTGTTTCCATTATACTTTTCCATTCCTAGTATCATTTCTTTGGCTTGTACTACTGTCTCCAATAATTGTGAAGTATGGCACAAACGTTTAGGCCATCCAAACAATGTTGTTTTATCTCATTTGCTGAATTCTGGTTCGTTGAGAAAAAAAATTCTTCTTTGCCTCATGCTTTGTCTTTTGATTGTTCTACGTGTAAAATCGGAAAAAGTAAGATTCTTCCCCTCCCTTCTTCCGGGAGTAGGGCAAAGAATTGCTTTGACCTTGTTCATAGTGATGTATGGGGCATTACTCCTGTCATTTCTCATGCTCATTATAAATATTTTGTGACATTCATAGATGACCATAGTCGGCATACTTGGGTATATTTTCTACGCTATAAGTCTGAAGTCTTTGCTGTTTTCAAATCGTTTCTAGCATATGTTGAGAATCAATTTATCACTAGCATTAAGACTTTACGATCTGATTCTGGTGGAGAATATATGTCTCATGAATTTCTTGAGTTTCTTCGTCACAAAGGAATTGTTTCTCACCGCTCGTGTCCTTATACGCCTCAACAGAATGGCGTGGCTGAGCACAAAAATGACATTTGTTAGATGTTGCTAGGACCTTGTTACTTGCATCTTCTGTTCCTCTTAAATTTTGGGTAGAAGCTTTAGCTACAGCAGTATACTTGATTAATAGGTTGCCTTCTAAAGTGCTAAATTTCGACTCTCCATTCTATCGTTTGCATAAACATCACCCTAGCTTTCTTGACTTACACACTTTTGGCTATGTCTGTTTTGTGCATCTACCTCCGCATCAACGTCACAAACTCTCTACGCAATCTGTGAAATGTGTCTTTATGGGATATAACTTATCTCAAAAAGGATTTGTATGTTCTGATGCTTCTTCCAATAAATTTCATATATCTCGTAATGTCGTTTTCTTTGAGCATCAATATTTCTTTCCTAGTTCTATTACATCATCTCCTGCAGTTTCTGTTCTTCCTCACTTTAATGATTTGATGTGTCCTCCTGAACGCTTCAAGCCTGGTTTTGTGTATGAACGTCGTGGACCAACTCTACCCCTTCCTGAGTCTGATCTACCACCTGATCCCATTTTGCACCCTCCTCGACGATCTGACCGTACTTCTCATCAACCGGATAGGTATGGTTTCCCTCATACCTCCTTCACGGCTACCTTATCAACTGTGTCGATTCCTAATTCCTACTCACAAGCTGATAAACATGAGTGTTGGAGAAAGGCTATGCAAGAAGAACTTCAAGCTCTTCAAGAAAATCAGACTTGGGACATGGTCCCTTGTCCTTCTCATGTCAAGCTAATTGGGTGTAAGTGGGTTTTTTCTGTGAAACTTCGGCCTAATGGGTCTGTGGACCGTTATAAGGCTCGTTTGGTTGCCCTTGGTAACCGCCAAGAGTATGGGGTTGACTATGAGGAGACTTTTGCTCCTGTCGCTAAAATGACAATTGTGCGTACTATTATTGCCATCGCAGCCTCTCAGGGATGGTCCCTTTGCCAGATGGATGTGAAGAACGCATTTCTTCACGGTGATTTATAGGAAGATGTTTACATGACACCTCCTCCTGGCTCTGCTCGTCATCAACGTTGAATGTGTGTAAGCTGAAGCGCTCTCTGTATGGTTTGAAACAGGCTCCCCGAGCTTGGTTTGATAAGTTTCGGGCTACGTTACTTCGATTTTCTTTCATCCAAAGTCAGTATGATTCTTCGTTGTTTCTTCGAACAACTTCTGTTGGAATCGTTCTTCTTTTAGTTTATGTCGACGACATTGTCATCACTGGGACTGATTCTGCCCTCATTAATCAACTCAAGCAACATCTTCATGATTCATTCCATATGAAGGATCTTGGTCCTCTCCGGTATTTCCTCGGTTTGGAGGTTCAGTCCGATTCCTCTGGGATTTTCCTGCATCAGCATAAATACACAGAGGACTTGATTTCCTTGTCTGGTTGGCAGGACTCCTCTTCAGTGGATACCCCTTTGAAAGTGAATGTCAAGTATCAACGTGAGGAGGAGGATCTCCTTCCTGATCCCATGGTGTTTCGACAGTTAGTTGGTAGTCTCAATTATCTCACTATTACACGGCCTGACATCTCATTCGCTGTCCAGCAAGTCAGTCAATTTCTGCAGTCTCCTCGCCACCTTCATCTTGCCGCAGTCCGCCGAATTATTCGATATCTGCGGGGTTCCTCTCACCGTGGCTTGTTCTTCTCTACTGGTACTCCTCTTCGCCTTGTGGCTTTTAGTGATGCTGATTGGGCAGGATGTCCTGATACTCGCCGGTCTATCACCGGGTGGTGTATGTTTCTTGGTGATTCACTTATCTCTTGGAAGAGTAAGAAACAGGATCGTGTTTCCAAATCTTCGACTGAGTCTGAGTACTATGCCATGTCGGCAGCCTGCTCAGAGATTATGTGGCTCCATGGCTTACTTGCTGAAATAGGTTTTCCTCAGTCTACTCCCACTCCTCTTCATTGCTGATAATACGAGTGCTATTCAGATCACTACCAATCCCGTCTATCACGGAGCGTACCAAACATATCGAGGTGGACTGTCATTCTATTCGGGAAGCTGTTGATACTCGGGTTATCTCTCTTCCACATGTCTCAAGCGACCTTCAGATAGCGGACGTCTTCACCAAAGCTATGACACGACTACGTCATCAATTTCTTATTGGCAAATAGATCGTGTTTCCAAATCTTCGATTGAGTCCGAGTACCGTGCCATGTCGGCAGCCTGCTCAGAGATTATGTGGCTCCGTGGCTTACTTGCTGAAATAGGTTTTCCTCAGTCTACTCCCACTCCTCTTCATGCTGATAATACGAGTGTTATTCAGATCGCTACCAATCCCGTCTATCACGAGCGTACCAAACATATCGAGGTGGACTGCCATTCTATTCGGGAAGCTGTTGATACTCGGGTTATCTCTCTTCCACATGTCTCAAGCGACCTTCAGATAGCGGACGTCTTCACCAAAGTTATGACATGACTATGTCATTAATTTCTTATTGGCAAATTGATGCTTCTTGATCGACCAGCATCAATTTGAGGGGGGATGTTAGTAGGATAGACAACAAACCTACCATATATTGTTGTACCATATATTGTTGTAATTAAGGGCTGTAATTAAGGTTGTAATTAGGGGATATAGATGCTGTAATTAGGGGATATAGATGCTGCTATAATTAGGAGATATTATGTTGTAATTAGGGGATATAGATGTTGTTGTTATGCTGTAATTAAGGGCTGTAATTAAGGGATATAGATGTTGCTGTAATTAGGAGATATTATGCTGTAATTAGGGGATATAGATGTTGCTGTTATGTTGTAATTAAGGGTTGTAATTAGGGGATATAGATGCTGCTGTTATGCTGTAATTAAGGGCTGTAATTAGGGGATATAGATGCTGCTGTTATGCTGTAATTAAGGGATATATTGTAAGTAGGGAAAATGATTTCTATATAAGAAAAGGACCAGTCGATTGAGGGTCATTGAGCAAATCTGACATGGTAAGCATCTACATTTATTGTTTGTTGTTGTGCGGCCCACTTGAGCTCCAGACCTACTATTTTTGGGTCTTGAGTCCTGACTAAGCTGCCGTGACTGATGGATGGAGTGGATGTCACATAAACATTACAGCGGGCCCCACATAGGCTTCTGTTAGACGTTCTCCCTACACGTAGCGTAGAAAAATCACATCAAGCTGGTGGAAGATATGGTAGAGCCCTATATGTGCTGTACACGTCACGGACATCGATCGGGTCTGTCCATCTGTGGGTCCTTTCAAGGAAGGTTTCACTTTTTAAAAAATCACATGAAAGAGATAATCCCATGCATGGAGTTTTTTTCAATTCACTCCAGTGACTTAGACATTCATTTTCAGTCGTTTCTTTGAGGGCAACTGTTCCATCCCTTAATATCACCCAATCAATGTATATTTCAAGAAATCTTCCATCTAAACAATTTCTCAACAAATGGACGGTTCAGATTAATGAATCATCATCCCTCTTGGACAGTAGAGAGACGAAACTACCACGTTCTGGTTCTTCCGGCTGTATTGCATTACAATCTTTCGCAGAGGAAGAAAGCATTCGTAAAGTGGCGGGGGGTTGCATTTAAGTAGGAGAAGGGTCATCTGACATGTCACAGCTTTTTATCATGGTAGAGAATGCAGAGAGAAATGCGTATTTTATTGGAGGTACACGCCACACCTCCGTTTGGTGGTGGGACCCACAAAAAATTAACATGACCGGACTCCAATGTTAGTTTTACACATTTAAAATGGCAGAGACTGTTCAACATTACACTTAGCATAGCTCTAACTTTTGCAACAATCCAGACTGTTCATATTGCTGACCCAACCGGAGATGAAGCTAACGAAAAGCGCATCGAGAAGATTGGAAGGAGACTCCAGAAGCGCACGTCTTCAAAGCAGATCTGCCTGGCCTCAAGAAGGGGGAAGTGAAGGTGGAGGTTGAAGAAGGGAGAGCGCTCCGGATCAGTGGCGAGAGGAGCAAAGAAAAGGAAGACAGAGATGGCGTCAGTGAGGAGGACGTTGGTGGCTACTTGGAGAGGAGACGGGTCAGGGAAGAGTATGGGATTGAAGAAGAGGAAGAAGAGAAGGAAGGTGCGGGTAGAAAGGGATATATATAATATACACACCTTAGGGCAAAATAGTAAATAACTAAATATACATTATACATACTAGATCCGAATCGGATCGGATCGGCCCGGATCGCATTCAATCGGATCGGATTGGTCCGAATTGGTATTGATATGAACTCGACCCGAAAAGATTTCGGATCTGGATTGGCCTACTCGATCCACGCCGATCCAGGCCGTCGGATCGGATTGGATCGGGTAGGATCTGGTCCGATCCACCGGATCAGGTCAGGATTGCCCAGCTCTAGTGGCTAAATATAGGTAAAGAAGGGAGATTGGTGGGTGAGGGACTCATCAAAGTACCAAAAGCATTGACGTTATGAAAGGCGATTGGAGGTGTTAAGAAAAAGTTCAAGGTATTGGTTTTGTAATGGGAGATGGGGAGAGAATCTGCTTCTAGGAGGACGTGTGGTTAGATGAGGGCGCTCTTAAAGCAGAGTTTCCAAGGTTGGCAAGGCTTGCTATGGAAGCCAATATCACCATGGCTTAATGCTTCTCATTGTTAGGAGATGTTGTGCGGTCCCTCCTTGTAGAAGAAACTTAACCGAAAAGGAGGTTGGGGAGTTTATCCAATTATTTGAGCGGCTTCACGGTTGTCAACTTTTGTTGGCAAGTTGGATGTTATAGAGTGGAGGTGGGGTAAACTGGGCCGGTTTTCTGTAACGTCCTATAAGGCGTTGGCCACTCTTTGTCAGAATCACGCTCAAAGTTCGAGGCTCACACGTAACATCATGGATCTCCCACAAAGGTAGCAACTTTCACATGGCTAGTGGGAAGAAATAAGGTGCTCACTATTGACAACCTTCAAAAAAGGTCGATGGTTGTCCTAAACATGTGTTTTATGTCCAAGCGGGACGTGGAGTCAGTAAAACACTAGTTCATTCACTACCATTTGCTAGATTGATGTGGAGTAGGATCTTCAATCTATTTAACATCCTTTGGTTTATGCCAAGGGACGTGGACAACATGCTTTCAGGTTGGCATGGAGGTGGAGTTGGGAAAGAGAGGAAGGTTCTTTAGAGGTTGTCCTTGTTGGTCAGGCTTTGGGCTTTATGGGAAGAAAGGAACAATCATTGTTTTAGGGACAAATGCACTTCCGAGTCGGAGGTATTTTGGAGGGCAAAGACTGATCAATTTGATTAGGCTTCTTCTTTGAATATTTTTGTCGAAAGACTCCCCCCAATATTGTAAAAGGGTTGTGGTTTTGTGATACATTTTCGCCATTCGGCATCTCCAATATCACCTTTCTAAAAAAACAAAAAACAAAAGACAAAAAATAAAAATAAAAATAAAAAATGGACGGATTTAGAGCAATACCTTAAAATGTTCGTAGATAGCATGAAGTGATAGAAAATATAATAGCAAGCCCTTAGCAATGTTCCCACATGAAAAAAATAGACCAAAAAACCACAGACTGGAATAGAGCAAACAAAATGTAAATATGAGCCTGTTCACAATGCCCCGTACCATCTTCCAGCGCATTGCACTACTAGAAAATGTAAAAGACAAGAAGACTCACTCTTCTTTCAATATCCTATTGCAGGATAAAGGAGAAAAGAGATAGCAGATATCAACATTCAAAAAATAAATAAGACTATAAGATTTATTTTACTCAAGAAGTTCTCTACAATCACACAGGTAACCAGTTTATATAGGCTTGTCCGATTGTATGACTAGACATATTGAAAACATGAATAGTAAATAAGGAAACCAAACTATTAATCAGGACTCTCTCTAACTTGTTGCACTAGTTAGATAAGAAAAGCTAAAGATGCTAAACAAACCTATGACTCCTTTAACATCTGTTAAACGAATTGAGCCCCAGTGAATGGTTTTCATACTATATTGCATCTGTGCGGCCCAAGCAAGACCAGCTCACACATCCAGGCCATAATCCTGATTAGACAGTGTCAGATTATGGATTAGGCATAAAGCAGACTGTGTGGCACGCACCTTTTGCCCTTCAATTGAAAATTTTCCTAACAATGAGGAAACTGAGTGTAGCCATGAATTAGTTAACTATCCTACACCATTACCACTATATATCATAGAAAATAGCAAAATTCAAGATGGCTCCAACCAGAAACACATAAACAAAGGTTGGTCTGTGTTACTGCAACAGTTTCACCACTTTCCCCAATAAGTGGATCAGAACGTCTTGAATGATGATCAATAAGAAACACTCTCAAAAATCCATTTACTTTATACTACCTTTACAGCCTAAAAATTGCCATGGTCTGTATCATTTGTGAGAATTGAAGGAGCAGCATGCTCATGGTTAAAGAAATGATTTCTAAGAGGCATTTTCCACTCTTTTCCAGGTAAAGAAGAAAGTTAAATTGACAAGATTACGACTGAAAAAGTTGATATGTGAAAATACCAACATTGTAAGGAAATTCTTTACTCAGCATGAGATCTGCAAGAGTTGCCTCCCCTTCAAAACGCCATATAAGCCAATATTCACCACCTTTCACTTTAGAAGAGCTCTGACAAGAACAGTAGGAACATCAATTGAAAAGGTACAACAGAAAGCTACTTCATTAAAATGAAATAAGGATATCATATGCGTAGGAGAGTCTAAACAAGCATCACCTCGAGAAAGCCATAAACAAAATCTGCACAGCTATTTGCACAAGCCCTTCTTACACGCTCATTCATCCAAATCTCCACTGCACCATATTCAGTAGCCTTTTTCAAGACTAAATCACCTTGTTTCTAGAACCAAAACAACAATAAGAAATCACATCTATTGCCCTACGGCAAGAATACTGCAAAAACAAAGGGAAGCCCATAAACAAGCAAAATTGCATGCAATTAGATGACAGAGCTTTGCTAACTGCACGTGTGTATCCAATAAAGCTCATGTACATGCCACACATGTGCCAGCATGGCACATAAGTGGGAGATCCAATCCAGCCATCAGGTTGGTCCGACCTTCTATATGTTTTCCCAAAAATAAATCTGGTCCACTCAGCATGTGGGCCACAATATTGGAAACATGAGGATGGGTTAGAAAACTTCAGCCAAGATTTTCAGAGCCATACATTTTTTTTTTCCAAACGGTGGCCCACCTAACCAGTGGATCAACCTGATTCTTGGGCGCCAATATAGCAGTGCCATTCTGATTGATGGATTAGATCTCAGACCTATTGTGCCATGCTGGCACATATGTGGCATGTACATGAGCTTTGTTACACATGCATGTGTGCTTAGAATAGCTCTAGATGACATTATCTACACTTTAATCTATGGAGCTTACAAAAACAAAGCTACCAAGTAAGAAACAATCTGCAGTGTCCAGGGGCAGTAAGAACAAACACCACAAAATACCTTAAAATACCCAACCAATAACTAACTACATGAAACAGACAAATACAGGCAGAAAGGAGGAAAAACCAATAAACATGTGCAGTAATCATATTTTTATCATGGGCCGAACACAAGTTGAACACATTGCACAACAGTGAGCGATTGAAGCTGTTCAGATGGCATACCCCGCCATGAATGGGCCACAATATTAAAATTTCAGTGCAAGGCAATCTTAAACATCAGATTAGGTGACCTAAGAACAGATGATAGAAAACAATATTTGCAAGCATCAACAGGGGAAAGTCCAGAAATCACATAGGTATTATTGTTCAATCCTTGCAATTTTCTGGGTGTGGCCTATCCAACAAGGAAAGACCCCATGGGTTATCTGAATCACCAGATGGTTGTGGGGCTTGTCCTAGCCTAGCATATAAAATGACTATGCCAATCAAGGGTTAAAAAAGCTCAAGAAAGCATTTAGAAGATAAAGAAAATCATCAAAAATACAAATAGGAGTGCAAAATGGAGAGAATGCACACCTTTGCAGAGGATTTATTTGCCAAAGAAACCTTATAAACCACACCAAATGCACCCTCACCTAACTTCTTCCCTAGAAGGAAATCATCCTGCCAGCCCATAGAAACAATAAAATCTTAAGACTTAAAAGTACCACTGTAATTTGCAGGAAACAAGTCCAACATGGCCACTTGTGCGATACTTGAGCCCTTCATTGGGTCGCACCCACAAAGAATGCTCCCTAAGAAAGAATCAGGGTGGGCCACACATGTTTAATCAATGGTCTCTATTCCAAGTACTACCATTCCTGCGCTGATGAGGAGTGTGTCCCAACTCCCAACTGATCAGTGGCCCTTATTCCACACAAGCAAGTCATGCCAGAACATGTTTAACGAATTGCCCCTTCAAATCCTCCACACTGAATCAGTTAGGCGTTTCTCTCAAATCTCAAGAAGCAGTAATTGTGTTGCAGAGAAAGAAAAAATAAATAAATTTACCTTCCTATAGGTGGGCCTGAAGAGCCGCTCAAGGAAGGCGAGGACGAACATGTCCCAGAAGCCGGGAGCTACGCCAGGGGTGGCCCAGAGGTAGGAGAGGGTTCCAAGGGCTAAAACGACACCAGGAGGGGTGATGTTGAGGCCATTGGATCGGGGGAGGGTGCTGCGGTAGATGATGTCGCCGCACTCCATCACTGTGCATGGAAGGCCCACTCCTACACCGAGGAAGAGATTGCGGGCCACCTCCTCCCATTCTGCAGCACAAACAACCA
>JAJHSJ010000009.1:42838606-42925536 GCA_021015155.1 Magnolia officinalis
TCGAACATGCCCTTGTACTTCATGTCAATGTTCCGAAGTCCGAAGTCAGTGCTAGCTCGGTTGGAGAAGTTAAGACAAGATTTTCTTGAGCGGGGAGCAGCAGACTCAAAGAAATTTCATTTATTAAGATGGGAGGAGGTGTGTTTGCCTTATGAGGAGGGGAGAGCAGGGATTTGGAGGTCGGAGACGGTGAATCAAGCTTTATTGGGTAAATGGTTGTAGTAGTTCGAAACAAATGAAGATCTTTGGAGAAAGGTGGTGGCGGCTAATAGAGCTGGGCATCAGACCGAGTCGGATCGGATTAGGTGCAACTCGATCCGATCCGAAATCGCAATGGTCTAACCCGAACTCGATCCGATCCGGGACCGAGTCTGGGTCACCTTACTCGGATCGATCCGAAATGCACATTGTCTGATCCGATCCGTGTCCGACTCAGTCAGGAAACCCGAGTCGGATCGGATTCGGCATGGTTCGGATCGGTCAGGAAATCCCTCTGCAACCCGCAGCAACTGCAGCTGCAGCTGCGACGCGGCCAGAGATCCTAAGGGTCATTTTGGGGGCAGTGGGATTAGAAGGGATTATGTGGGGATGGGATTCATCTGGTATTGTGCCAATTCCACTCCTTGTTTGGGAGGAATGGAAATGCTTGGAATTACATTAAATGGAATTGCATTCGGTCGTGTGCTAATTTCACTCAACGTTTGGAAAGTTGTGTAGGTCCCAACATAATGTGTGGGCTATATCCACACCGTCCACCCCATTTATCGAGATTATTTTAGAGCATGGGCCAAAAAATCAGGTAAATCTAATGCTCAAGTGGACTCCACCATAGAAATCAATAGGGATGAATACTTACCGTTGAAAACTTCTTTGGTGCTACGTAAGTTTTGGATTTATCTGATTTTTAGGCCCTGCCATAAATGAGGTTACGAAACAATTGAACGGTTTAGATATAACACATGTATGTCATTCTCAGTAATTTCAAATGATGGTGGTATATTCATTCAATGTACCACCGTATTATCAACAAAGTAGGGCATTAATTTAATCCCATGGTAATAGGGGACACCCCTGCCATGGGTAATATTATGTTTTTTGAATCCCATCCCCACCTAATCCCTTCTAATCCCACTGCCCAAACTGACCCTAAACCAGAAAGAGGAGAAAAAGGAGAGATTTTAAAAAAGGGTAGTTTCGGAAAAAGGCACAACCAAAATTGCTCTCAGACTATGAAACCAGATACCGTGTTTTTTAGCCTGTCTGTCTGTCTGTTCCTTTGTCTCTCCTTGCTTGCTAGCTTCATAGACTCAACAAAGTGCCTGTGATTATAGTGACCGTGCTACTGACAACTCTGTGGGGCCCACAACAATTCTGTGTGACATCCACACCATCCATTAGCTGTTGAGCCCAAAAATCAGTTACGTTCATTGACTCAAGGGGGCCAACTATAGTAAACAGCGTGACAGGGACACCCACCATTGAAACCTTCATGGGGCCATGGGATTCTTAGACCTAGGTGATATTTGTGTTTTTTCTTTGTCGTGGTGGGACCCACCTTTTGAACGGCTTGGATGACATATAAACATTATCCTGGACCTCAATAGTTTCAAATGGTATGTTAGTAGGATAGACAACAAACCTACCATATTTGTTGTTGTTAAATAAGGTGTAATTAGGGGATATAGATGTGTTGTAATTAGGGGATAAGATGTTGTAATTAGGGGATATAGATGCTGTTGTAATAGGAGATATTATGCCGTAATTAGGGATATAGATGTTGCTGTTATGCTTTAATTAAGGGCTGTAATTAGGGGATATAGATGTTGTAATTAGCGGATATAGATGCTGCTGTAATTTATACTGTAATTAGGGGATATAGATGCTGTTGTTATGCTGTAATTAAGGGCTGTAATTAGGGGATATAGATGTTGTTGTTATGCTGTAATTAAGGGATATATTGTAAGAAGGGAAAATGATTTCTATATAAGAAAAGGACCACTCGATTGAGGGTCATTGAGCAAATCTGACATGGTATCAGAGCCACTCTCTAAACCTTGTCTTTGGTCCAATCTTCGTGGTTCTAGGCTCTGGTTTTCTGGT
Organism: Magnolia officinalis; assembly: GCA_021015155.1. Taxonomy (NCBI): domain Eukaryota; kingdom Viridiplantae; phylum Streptophyta; class Magnoliopsida; order Magnoliales; family Magnoliaceae; genus Magnolia; species Magnolia officinalis. The sequence goes on from JAJHSJ010000009.1 coordinate 42,840,707, forward strand.
TTCTTGGGTTCGGGTTTTGGTTTGCAGTTTTTTTTTTTTTTTTGGTGCATTTCGAGAGATTCTAGTTATGGCTAACAAAACTAACTCAGAAGTCTTTCAAACTCGGTTTACAGGGAAGAATTATGCTGACTGGGAGTTTCAGTTTCAACTTTTTGTCATGGGAAAGGAGTTGTGGGGTCATGTTGATGGGAGTGATCCAATGCCTACCGATCCTACAACGTTGGTTCAATGGAAGGTGAAAGATACTCGCGTGATGACTTGGATTCTTGGGTCTATTGATCCACTGCTTATACTCAATTTAAGACCGCACAAGATGGCTAAATCGATGTGAGATTACTTGAAAAAGGTCTATCATCATGATCATTCCGCCCGGCGATTTCAGTTGGAAACTGATCTTGCTGCCTATTCCCAAGGTACACTCTCTGTTCAGGAATATTTCTGCGGTTTTCAGAATCTTTGGGCTGAGTTTTCCGACATTGTGTATGCCGACGTGTCGACCGAGTCCCTCCCTGTTGTTCAAGCAGTCCATGAAGTTAGCAAAAGAGACCAGTTTTTAATGAAACTAAGGCCAGAATTCGAGTCTATTCGCTCCAACCTGATGCACAGGGATCCTTCACCATCTCTTGACGTGTGTTTTGGAGCACTTCTTCGAGAGGAACAACGCTTTCTTACTCAATCTTCGCTTCCGCAAGAGAATGCTGTCGCATACGCTACTCAAGGCAAAGGGAGGGTTCGAGACATGCGTACAGTTCAATGCTACAGTTGCAAAGATTATGGGCATATTGCTGCCCATTGTGCTAAAAAGTTCTGCAACTACTGTAAACAGAAGGGGCACATCATCAAAGAATGCCCAACACATCCTCAAAACCGACTCGTGAATGCTTATCATGCTACTGCTACTGGCCACACTTCGGATAGGGTAACCAGCACTCAAAATCTCGCTCCAGTGTCATCTTCCACTGCTGCTACACTTGCCCTTACACCAGAAATGGTGCAGCAAATGATTGTATCAGCATTTTCCGCTTTAGGGCTGCAAGGTAAGGGTACTATACGTACTATACCCTCTCAATCTTAGCTTGTTGACTTCGCTGCATCCAATCACATGACCAGTTCTCCTGATATGCTTAGCAATGTTCATAAGTACACTGGTTCTTCTAATATTCAAGTTGCTAATGGCCATCGTTTACCGATTACTGGGGTTGGTGATATCGCACCATCACTTACTAATATTTTTGTATCACCTGGGCTTTCTACGAGTCTTATCTCGGTTGGACAATTAGTGGATGATAATTACAATGTTCAGTTTTCTCGTGATGGTTGTCATGTGCAGGATCCGGTGTCGGGGAGGACAATAGCGAAGGGGCCTAAAGTTGGAAGACTGTTTCCATTATACTTTTCCATTCCTAGTATCATTTCTTTGGCTTGTACTACTGTCTCAATAATTGTGAAGTATGGCACAAACGTTTAGGCCATCCAAACAATATTGTTTTATCTCATTTGCTGAATTCTGGTTCGTTGAAAAAAAAAATTCTTCTTTGCCTCATGCTTTGTCTTTTGATTGTTCTACGTGTAAAATCGGAAAAAGTAAGATTCTTCCCCTCCCTTCTTACGGGAGTAGGGCAAAGAATTGCTTTGACCTTGTTCATAGTGATGTATGGGGCATTACTCCTGTCATTTCTCATGCTCATTATAAATATTTTGTGACATTCATAGATGACCATAGTCGGCATACTTGGGTATATTTTCTACGCTATAAGTCTGAAGTCTTTGCTGTTTTCAAATCGTTTCTAGCATATGTTGAGAATCAATTTATCACTAGCATTAAGACTTTACGATCTGATTCTGGTGAAGAATATATGTCTCATGAATTTCTTGAGTTTCTTCGTCACAAAGGAATTGTTTCTCACCGCTCGTGTCCTTATACGCCTCAACAGAATGGCGTGGCTGAGCACAAAAATTGACATTTGTTAGATGTTGCTAGGACCTTGTTACTTGCATCTTCTGTTCCTCTTAAATTTTGGGTAGAAGCTTTAGCTACAGCAGTATACTTGATTAATAGGTTGCCTTCTAAAGTGCTAAATTTCGACTCTCCATTCTATCGTTTGCATAAACATCACCCTAGCTTTCTTGACTTACACACTTTTGGCTATGTCTGTTTTGTGCATCTACCTCCGCATCAACGTCACAAACTCTCTACGCAATCTGTGAAATGTGTCTTTATGGGATATAACTTATCTCAAAAAGGATTTGTATGTTCTGATGCTTCTTCCAATAAATTTCATATATCTCGTAATGTCGTTTTCTTTGAGCATCAATATTTCTTTCCTAGTTCTATTACATCATCTCCTGCAGTTTCTGTTCTTCCTCACTTTAATTATTTGATGTGTCCTCCTGAACGCTTCAAGCCTGGTTTTGTGTATGAACGTCGTGGACCAACTCTACCCCTTCCTGAGTCTGATCTACCACCTGATCCCATTTTGCACCCTCCTCGACGATCTGACCGTACTTCTCATCAACCGGATAGGTATGGTTTCCCTCATACCTCCTTCACGGCTACCTTATCAACTGTGTCGATTCCTAATTCCTACTCACAAGCTGATAAACATGAGTGTTGGAGAAAGGCTATGCAAGAAGAACTTCAAGCTCTTCAAGAAAATCAGACTTGGGACATGGTCCCTTGTCCTTCTCATGTCAAGCTAATTGGGTGTAAGTGGGTTTTTTCTGTGAAACTTCGGCCTAATGGGTCTGTGGACCGTTATAAGGCTCGTTTGGTTGCCCTTGGTAACCGCCAAGAGTATGGGGTTGACTATGAGGAGACTTTTGCTCCTGTCGCTAAAATGACAATTGTGCGTACTATTATTGCCATCGCAGCCTCTCAGGGATGGTCCTTTTGCCAGATGGATGTGAAGAACGCATTTCTTCACGGTGATTTATAGGAAGATGTTTACATGACACCTCCTCCCGGCCTCTGCTCGTCATCAACGTTGAATGTGTGTAAGCTGAAGCGCTCTCTGTATGGTTTGAAACAGGCTCCCCGAGCTTGGTTTGATAAGTTTCGGGCTACGTTACTTCGATTTTCTTTCATCCAAAGTCAGTATGATTCTTCGTTGTTTCTTCGAACAACTTCTGTTGGAATCGTTCTTCTTTTAGTTTATGTCGACGACATTGTCATCACTGGGACTGATTCTGCCCTCATTAATCAACTCAAGCAACATCTTCATGATTCATTCCATATGAAGGATCTTGGTCCTCTCCGGTATTTCCTCGGTTTGGAGGTTCAGTCCGATTCCTCTGGGATTTTCCTGCATCAGCATAAATACACAGAGGACTTGATTTCCTTGTCTGGTTGGCAGGACTCCTCTTCAGTGGATACCCCTTTGAAAGTGAATGTCAAGTATCAACGTGAGGAGGAGGATCTCCTTCCTGATCCCATGGTGTTTCGACAGTTAGTTGGTAGTCTCAATTATCTCACTATTACACGGCCTGACATCTCATTCGCTGTCCAGCAAGTCAGTCAATTTCTGCAGTCTCCTCGCCACCTTCATCTTGCCGCAGTCCGCCGAATTATTCGATATCTGCGGGGTTCCTCTCACCGTGGCTTGTTCTTCTCTACTGGTACTCCTCTTCGCCTTGTGGCTTTTAGTGATGCTGATTGGGCAGGATGTCCTGATACTCGCCGGTCTATCACCGGGTGGTGTATGTTTCTTGGTGATTCACTTATCTCTTGGAAGAGTAAGAAACAGGATCGTGTTTCCAAATCTTCGACTGAGTCTGAGTACTATGCCATGTCGGCAGCCTGCTCAGAGATTATGTGGCTCCATGGCTTACTTGCTGAAATAGGTTTTCCTCAGTCGACTCCCACTCCTCTTCATGCTGATAATACGAGTGCTATTCAGATCACTACCAATCCCGTCTATCAGGAGCGTACCAAACATATCGAGGTGGACTGTCATTCTATTCGGGAAGCTGTTGATACTCGGGTTATCTCTCTTCCACATGTCTCAAGCGACCTTCAGATAGCGGACGTCTTCACCAAAGCTATGACACGACTACGTCATTAATTTCTTATTGGCAAATAGGATCGTGTTTCCAAATCTTCGATTGAGTCCGAGTACCGTGCCATGTCGGCAGCCTGCTCAGAGATTATGTGGCTCCGTGGCTTACTTGCTGAAATAGGTTTTCCTCAGTCTACTCCCACTCCTCTTCATGCTGATAATACGAGTGTTATTCAGATCGCTACCAATCCCGTCTATCACGAGCGTACCAAACATATCGAGGTGGACTGCCATTCTATTCGGGAAGCTGTTGATACTCGGGTTATCTCTCTTCCACATGTCTCAAGCGACCTTCAGATAGCGGACGTCTTCACCAAAGTTATGACATGACTATGTCATTAATTTCTTATTGGCAAATTGATGCTTCTTGATCGACCAGCATCAATTTGAGGGGGGATGTTAGTAGGATAGACAACAAACCTACCATATATTGTTGTACCATATATTGTTGTAATTAAGGGCTGTAATTAAAGGTTGTAATTAGGGGATATAGATGCTGTAATTAGGGGATATAGATGCTGCTATAATTAGGAGATATTATGTTGTAATTAGGGGATATAGATGTTGTTGTTATGCTGTAATTAAGGGCTGTAATTAGGGATATAGATGTTGCTGTAATTAGGAGATATTATGCTGTAATTAGGGGATATAGATGTTGCTGTTATGTTGTAATTAAGGGTTGTAATTAGGGGATATAGATGCTGCTGTTATGCTGTAATTAAGGGCTGTAATTAGGGGATATAGATGCTGCTGTTATGCTGTAATTAAGGGATATATTGTAAGTAGGGAAAATGATTTCTATATAAGAAAAGGACCAGTCGATTGAGGGTCATTGAGCAAATCTGACATGGTAAGCATCTACATTTATTGTTTGTTGTTGTGCGGCCCACTTGAGCTCCAGACCTACTATTTTTGGGTCTTGAGTCCTGACTAAGCTGCCGTGACTGATGGATGGAGTGGATGTCACATAAACATTACAGCGGGCCCCACATAGGCTTCTGTTAGACGTTCTCCCTACACGTAGCGTAGAAAAATCACATCAAGCTGGTGGAAGATATGGTAGAGCCCTATATGTGCTGTACACGTCACGGACATCGATCGGGTCTGTCCATCTGTGGGTCCTTTCAAGGAAGGTTTCACTTTTTAAAAAATCACATGAAAGAGATAATCCCATGCATGGAGTTTTTTTCAATTCACTCCAGTGACTTAGACATTCATTTTCAGTCGTTTCTTTGAGGGCAACTGTTCCATCCCTTAATATCACCCAATCAATGTATATTTCAAGAAATCTTCCATCTAAACAATTTCTCAACAAATGGACGGTTCAGATTAATGAATCATCATCCCTCTTGGACAGTAGAGAGACGAAACTACCACGTTCTGGTTCTTCCGGCTGTATTGCATTACAATCTTTCGCAGAGGAAGAAAGCATTCGTAAAGTGGCGGGGGGTTGCATTTAAGTAGGAGAAGGGTCATCTGACATGTCACAGCTTTTTATCATGGTAGAGAATGCAGAGAGAAATGCGTATTTTATTGGAGGTACACGCCACACCTCCGTTTGGTGGTGGGACCCACAAAAAATTAACATGACCGGACTCCAATGTTAGTTTTACACATTTAAAATGGCAGAGACTGTTCAACATTACACTTAGCATAGCTCTAACTTTTGCAACAATCCAGACTGTTCATATTGCTGACCCAACCGGAGATGAAGCTAACGAAAAGCGCATCGAGAAGATTGGAAGGAGACTCCAGAAGCGCACGTCTTCAAAGCAGATCTGCCTGGCCTCAAGAAGGGGGAAGTGAAGGTGGAGGTTGAAGAAGGGAGAGCGCTCCGGATCAGTGGCGAGAGGAGCAAAGAAAAGGAAGACAGAGATGGCGTCAGTGAGGAGGACGTTGGTGGCTACTTGGAGAGGAGACGGGTCATTGGGATTGCCGAAGAGAGAGGAAGAAGAGAAGGAAGGTGCGGGTAGAAAGGGATATATATATATATACACACCTTAGGGCAAAATAGTAAATAACTAAATATACATTATACATACTAGATCCGAATCGGATCGGATCGGCCCGGATCGCATTCAATCGGATCGGATTGGTCCGAATTGGTATTGATATGAACTCGACCCGAAAAGATTTCGGATCTGGATTGGCCTACTCGATCCACGCCGATCCAGGCCGTCGGATCGGATTGGATCGGGTAGGATCTGGTCCGATCCACCGGATCAGGTCAGGATTGCCCAGCTCTAGTGGCTAAATATAGGTAAAGAAGGGAGATTGGTGGGTGAGGGACTCATCAAAGTACCAAAAGCATTGACGTTATGAAAGGCGATTGGAGGTGTTAAGAAAAAGTTCAAGGTATTGGTTTTGTAATGGGAGATGGGGAGAGAATCTGCTTCTAGGAGGACGTGTGGTTAGATGAGGGCGCTCTTAAAGCAGAGTTTCCAAGGTTGGCAAGGCTTGCTATGGAAGCCAATATCACCATGGCTTAATGCTTCTCATTGTTAGGAGATGTTGTGCGGTCCCTCCTTGTAGAAGAAACTTAACCGAAAAGGAGGTTGGGGAGTTTATCCAATTATTTGAGCGGCTTCACGGTTGTCAACTTTTGTTGGCAAGTTGGATGTTATAGAGTGGAGGTGGGGTAAACTGGGCCGGTTTTCTGTAACGTCCTATAAGGCGTTGGCCACTCTTTGTCAGAATCACGCTCAAAGTTCGAGGCTCACACGTAACATCATGGATCTCCCACAAAGGTAGCAACTTTCACATGGCTAGTGGGAAGAAATAAGGTGCTCACTATTGACAACCTTCAAAAAAGGTCGATGGTTGTCCTAAACATGTGTTTTATGTCCAAGCGGGACGTGGAGTCAGTAAAACACTAGTTCATTCACTACCATTTGCTAGATTGATGTGGAGTAGGATCTTCAATCTATTTAACATCCTTTGGTTTATGCCAAGGGACGTGGACAACATGCTTTCAGGTTGGCATGGAGGTGGAGTTGGGAAAGAGAGGAAGGTTCTTTAGAGGTTGTCCTTGTTGGTCAGGCTTTGGGCTTTATGGGAAGAAAGGAACAATCATTGTTTTAGGGACAAATGCACTTCCGAGTCGGAGGTATTTTGGAGGGCAAAGACTGATCAATTTGATTAGGCTTCTTCTTTGAATATTTTTGTCGAAAGACTCCCCCCAATATTGTAAAAGGGTTGTGGTTTTGTGATACATTTTCGCCATTCGGCATCTCCAATATCACCTTTCTAAAAAAACAAAAAACAAAAGACAAAAAATAAAAATAAAAAAATAAAAAATGGACGGATTTAGAGCAATACCTTAAAATGTTCGTAGATAGCATGAAGTGATAGAAAATATAATAGCAAGCCCTTAGCAATGTTCCCACATGAAAAAAATAGACCAAAAAACCACAGACTGGAATAGAGCAAACAAAATGTAAATATGAGCCTGTTCACAATGCCCCGTACCATCTTCCAGCGCATTGCACTACTAGAAAATGTAAAAGACAAGAAGACTCACTCTTCTTTCAATATCCTATTGCAGGATAAAGGAGAAAAGAGATAGCAGATATCAACATTCAAAAAATAAATAAGACTATAAGATTTATTTTACTCAAGAAGTTCTCTACAATCACACAGGTAACCAGTTTATATAGGCTTGTCCGATTGTATGACTAGACATATTGAAAACATGAATAGTAAATAAGGAAACCAAACTATTAATCAGGACTCTCTCTAACTTGTTGCACTAGTTAGATAAGAAAAGCTAAAGATGCTAAACAAACCTATGACTCCTTTAACATCTGTTAAACGAATTGAGCCCCAGTGAATGGTTTTCATACTATATTGCATCTGTGCGGCCCAAGCAAGACCAGCTCACACATCCAGGCCATAATCCTGATTAGACAGTGTCAGATTATGGATTAGGCATAAAGCAGACTGTGTGGCACGCACCTTTTGCCCTTCAATTGAAAATTTTCCTAACAATGAGGAAACTGAGTGTAGCCATGAATTAGTTAACTATCCTACACCATTACCACTATATATCATAGAAAATAGCAAAATTCAAGATGGCTCCAACCAGAAACACATAAACAAAGGTTGGTCTGTGTTACTGCAACAGTTTCACCACTTTCCCCAATAAGTGGATCAGAACGTCTTGAATGATGATCAATAAGAAACACTCTCAAAAATCCATTTACTTTATACTACCTTTACAGCCTAAAAATTGCCATGGTCTGTATCATTTGTGAGAATTGAAGGAGCAGCATGCTCATGGTTAAAGAAATGATTTCTAAGAGGCATTTTCCACTCTTTTCCAGGTAAAGAAGAAAGTTAAATTGACAAGATTACGACTGAAAAAGTTGATATGTGAAAATACCAACATTGTAAGGAAATTCTTTACTCAGCATGAGATCTGCAAGAGTTGCCTCCCCTTCAAAACGCCATATAAGCCAATATTCACCACCTTTCACTTTAGAAGAGCTCTGACAAGAACAGTAGGAACATCAATTGAAAAGGTACAACAGAAAGCTACTTCATTAAAATGAAATAAGGATATCATATGCGTAGGAGAGTCTAAACAAGCATCACCTCGAGAAAGCCATAAACAAAATCTGCACAGCTATTTGCACAAGCCCTTCTTACACGCTCATTCATCCAAATCTCCACTGCACCATATTCAGTAGCCTTTTTCAAGACTAAATCACCTTGTTTCTAGAACCAAAACAACAATAAGAAATCACATCTATTGCCCTACGGCAAGAATACTGCAAAAACAAAGGGAAGCCCATAAACAAGCAAAATTGCATGCAATTAGATGACAGAGCTTTGCTAACTGCACGTGTGTATCCAATAAAGCTCATGTACATGCCACACATGTGCCAGCATGGCACATAAGTGGGAGATCCAATCCAGCCATCAGGTTGGTCCGACCTTCTATATGTTTTCCCAAAAATAAATCTGGTCCACTCAGCATGTGGGCCACAATATTGGAAACATGAGGATGGGTTAGAAAACTTCAGCCAAGATTTTCAGAGCCATACATTTTTTTTTTCCAAACGGTGGCCCACCTAACCAGTGGATCAACCTGATTCTTGGGCGCCAATATAGCAGTGCCATTCTGATTGATGGATTAGATCTCAGACCTATTGTGCCATGCTGGCACATATGTGGCATGTACATGAGCTTTGTTACACATGCATGTGTGCTTAGAATAGCTCTAGATGACATTATCTACACTTTAATCTATGGAGCTTACAAAAACAAAGCTACCAAGTAAGAAACAATCTGCAGTGTCCAGGGGCAGTAAGAACAAACACCACAAAATACCTTAAAATACCCAACCAATAACTAACTACATGAAACAGACAAATACAGGCAGAAAGGAGGAAAAACCAATAAACATGTGCAGTAATCATATTTTTATCATGGGCCGAACACAAGTTGAACACATTGCACAACAGTGAGCGATTGAAGCTGTTCAGATGGCATACCCCGCCATGAATGGGCCACAATATTAAAATTTCAGTGCAAGGCAATCTTAAACATCAGATTAGGTGACCTAAGAACAGATGATAGAAAACAATATTTGCAAGCATCAACAGGGGAAAGTCCAGAAATCACATAGGTATTATTGTTCAATCCTTGCAATTTTCTGGGTGTGGCCTATCCAACAAGGGAAAGACCCCATGGGTTATCTGAATCACCAGATGGTTGTGGGGCTTGTCCTAGCCTAGCATATAAAATGACTATGCCAATCAAGGGTTAAAAAAGCTCAAGAAAGCATTTAGAAGATAAAGAAAATCATCAAAAATACAAATAGGAGTGCAAAATGGAGAGAATGCACACCTTTGCAGAGGATTTATTTGCCAAAGAAACCTTATAAACCACACCAAATGCACCCTCACCTAACTTCTTCCCTAGAAGGAAATCATCCTGCCAGCCCATAGAAACAATAAAATCTTAAGACTTAAAAGTACCACTGTAATTTGCAGGAAACAAGTCCAACATGGCCACTTGTGCGATACTTGAGCCCTTCATTGGGTCGCACCCACAAAGAATGCTCCCTAAGAAAGAATCAGGGTGGGCCACACATGTTTAATCAATGGTCTCTATTCCAAGTACTACCATTCCTGCGCTGATGAGGAGTGTGTCCCAACTCCCAACTGATCAGTGGCCCTTATTCCACACAAGCAAGTCATGCCAGAACATGTTTAACGAATTGCCCCTTCAAATCCTCCACACTGAATCAGTTAGGCGTTTCTCTCAAATCTCAAGAAGCAGTAATTGTGTTGCAGAGAAAGAAAAAATAAATAAATTTACCTTCCTATAGGTGGGCCTGAAGAGCCGCTCAAGGAAGGCGAGGACGAACATGTCCCAGAAGCCGGGAGCTACGCCAGGGGTGGCCCAGAGGTAGGAGAGGGTTCCAAGGGCTAAAACGACACCAGGAGGGGTGATGTTGAGGCCATTGGATCGGGGGAGGGTGCTGCGGTAGATGATGTCGCCGCACTCCATCACTGTGCATGGAAGGCCCACTCCTACACCGAGGAAGAGATTGCGGGCCACCTCCTCCCATTCTGCAGCACAAACAACCACCCCTGCTGCTGCCTTCCTATCCTCCTCCTTCTTCTTCTTAATTCCCGCCAACGCCGTGGATTTGATTTTTATCTTCTTTCCAGAAAGAAAATGGGTTGAGATGCTGGTGTTGGTGGATGTCTTCAACCCCAGACCAACACCTATTCCGACTCCGGTAACTGTTGCCATACGATCCAAACCAACTCTCTCTTTTCAGTTATTTTCTATTCCATTCTTTCTTCTTCTTCTTCTTCTTCTTCTTCTTCTCGCAATTGAATGGAGTGCTGCTGTGGTTCGAGACTCGCTTCTTCGGCCAAACAAATCGATGATCCCAGTCCGTTCGTCTTCCTGCTACCACCTACGTAGCAAAATTTTAACCAACAGAGCGAGTTGGAAAAAACGGGTGGAAAGAGAAGTTTCTCTTCTCCCACTCTAGCGTACTCGCTGATTCCCGATAAGCTGGGACCCTCTAATTTAGCGGCTTGGATTATGAGATGGTCAGGCAGAAGGCGCGAGTCTCCTTCGCACCTCTCATTCTTATCTATTATTATTATTATTATTATTATTATTTGGAATAGTTGTAAACACCTCCTCTCCCATTGGTTTCGCTTGTTACCGATACCTTCTCTGTACCAGAATCTTTACGCATCTGCACCAATGACAAAAATACCCTCCTCATCCTAGGACCCCAAAATCTTCACCAACCCGGCCACCATAATAAACATTAAAAGCAAAAAAAAAAGGCTAATCCAACAATCATTGGATGGACGCGACCCACCTAAAAATCTATAAGGTGGGTCACCAAATGGTTCTATTAATATATATATATTTGGGGTGTCCAATTTTCACAGTGAAGTGACAAAGCTAAAGGGGTAGGATGACATACACTCAACTATGGCACGCCACACGCCCTGAACTAATTACCTACTAGATGGGGTTAAAACTGCAATTTTTTTTTTTGAAGATTACTACTGTTCATGAAATATATAAACCACTGCGGTGGTTCTTATTCTTTTTTCTGAAATTACTAGTTTATGCATTTATTCCAGTATTTTATATATCCTTTTATATTATGAGTGGTAGAGGTGAAACGAGGACCCTAATGGCTTGGCTCATCCATCTAACATACGTGGCACTTCTTGCGGTGGAAAACACTCTAAGAAATTGAGGTCCGACAATTCCACTCGAGTCTGTACCCTTTAGGCACTAGAATCTCACACGAGTAAACATGGTTTACATGTGTGCGATCCAATCTGCACGCCATGCTAGCCCCGTTGTGACGATTCTTTTTGTCTTGGAAATCAGCCACATCTGATTATGAAATCGACCACAAGTTTTCAACACAAGTAGAGGATTGAACGGCAACCCACGTTCAATGTCTCAACTGATGATGAGATCAGCTTGATTCTTGAGGCTAGGGTCTGCACAGTGACATCTTCGATGCCACTTTACCATATCGGAAGGGCTAGTGCCATGAAAGTGCACTTACGCAAACGTATTCGCACGAGGAGATTGAAAAAGTTGAATCGAGGAAGAGTTCGACTCCTTGTTTCAGGTGATCCTATCCAAAAGTCCAGCCTATTCCACTCGTTACTAGTTATTTGATAATATTCTTTCTGACCGTCCATCCTCCTGGTCTTGATTGTCTCTCAATGATCTGCAACCAATACACCGGTCACGTGAGAGACAATCAAGACCAGGAGGATGGACGGTCAGAAAGAATATTATCAAATAATGTATTGGTTGCAGATCATTGAGCCAGTGATGATCACAGTGCTGCGAGTGGATTATGTGTTTTCTAGTTAACACGTTAGTAAGTGTTTCCTAACTGTGGGACCCACCTTGATGCATGTGTTGTACATAGAGGTGGGCATCGAGTCGAGTCAGACCGGATTGGGTCCAACTTGACTTGATCCGATTTTTCAAGAACTCGATCCGATCTGAGACCGAGTCCAGCAGGGCTGACTCGATCCGATTTGAATCCTTGCTGGCCTAACCCGAACCGAGTCCGACTCGGTTTGGGAAACCAAATCGAGTCGGATTGAGTTGAGTCTGTCCAGTCGATTCGGACTGGCTAAATCAAGATAGGGAGAGAGAGGGAGAGAAAGAAAGAGATATGGGAAACTGGGAGAGAAAGAATGAGAGAAAGAAGGAGATGAGGGAAATCGGGAGAGAAAGGAGGAGAGATGGGTGGGTGCGGCGCCTCCTTCGGGTAGAGAAAGAGGGGTTAGGGTTTGTTTGATGGTAGAGATATGAGTAGTAAAAAGTTTTAAAAAAAATATATATGTAAAAAACTTATATATAGGACCCGACCGGATCAGGTCAGATCGGTTCGGATCGGATCCATTCAGATAGGATTTTGGATCGAATCGGTCCAAATTGACCACAATCTGAACTCAATCCGATGTACGATCAGATCTGAGTGGTCCTACTCGATCCGTACCGATCTAGGCCTTCGGTTCGGTTCGGATTGGGTCGGATCCGCCAAATCGAGTCGAATTCGCCGGATCGGGTCAAATTCTGCCCAGCTCAAGTTGTATATCCACATCCTACATCAATTTTTCCAGCTCACTTATTACACGGTGTTTACACGTACAAAAGCAAATGAAACGTAAACATATCTACCGTATACTTATTTACTGATGACACGTGTATCTTGAGAGGGGTAGGCACTCATAAACGTAAACATAGCCAAAATTTTAAAGGCTGACGTCTACTTATGACACATATCTGCTATGACAAATAAAGTTATTTGCAACCAGAGAACATCATAGACACATATCCGCGGAGAACATTCATCTTGTCAAGAAGGCCAACGAGAGAACATCAAATATGCATATTTGCCCAGAACATGTGTTATAGGTAAAAATGGATCCACTAATAAAATAAGGTCAGGCCACGAGGCCGGATCACAATGGACACAATAAAGAGCTCAACCTCGATCTCAATCTGAGCAAGAAAGTAAATCGGCCTCAGTCTCCTCACAGTCTCTGAAGGCAGCTCAGCCGACCATTAATCTGCCCGATTCCAAAGGGAGCTCGACAACAACTAAACAGAAGAACCCAGGTCGGCTGTCGTGCCCCAGACTCGGAAACCAGGCTCACAAAATTCTCGATTGCCGAATTCGGCGCCGACAGCCTCCGTAGTACCCCATTCTCGGCTCCTAGCGCCCATTCACCAGGTTCCGATCCTAAGATCCCACAAGGAGGATTTCTATAACATAAGCCTGTTCCTTATGCAGCATAACCAAGATCATAACCACAGAAAATAACTATAGGAACGCCATTAGAAAATCCACTAGGAATAAAAACTTTTACAATACAAGGTTTAAAAGGAAAGATACAATGGATATAAAGCAAAACTCCAAAAGATCCGCGGCACGCTCCTGCTCCTGCTACGGCCTAGAATCACCTGCATGCATCAATCGTGCATAAGCTTATGAAAGCTTAGAGGGTGGTGTAAGTGTGTGCGGAACAAGTGCCAAGTATGCAATATTAGAGTATGCGAAAAATGTTGGCAAGACCATGAATAACAACGGCCGTAATAAGGCTATGCAATACCATGCTAGAGTGTCATCAGCCATCCTAAGGCCAGGTAATGTGGGGCCTATATAGCCAAATGTCATATGCAATATGCAATGCGATCATGCCAGTCATCATAACAAGTCCACATATCAGTACAGTTCCTCTCTGGGAAATCACCGGGGTTAAATACACTCCACACTGACTTCCGCCTCCCTAGCCACGCAGCCCAGCGAGCGTAAGAGACCTCACTACCCGCCTGTAGTCTGCCAATACTTACTCGGCTCATCAGTAGCGGACTCATTTGTGAGCTGGTCAAACTCAGCCTAGCATACGCCCCCTCACTCGGGCAGGTAAGGCCACACCCCCTTCCAACTGACCACAACACAGTGGAAGACACGGCCTAATGGTATCAGCACCGGCGCTCATGTTTCTACTCGATCTCGACGTTGGAGCATCTCCTGATACCAAAAAGGTTCTGGGACTTTCACCCAAGGACTTCCTACGTGCACACAGGGCTAGAACTAAGCATTTTCAGTGTCCAAATATGGCCATCCACGATGTTCCTGTGGAGGTTACGACCCTGATGATGTTAGGGCGAATAATAACCGTGTCATGCAAAAATGCAAGATGCATGAATCATACCACTTAACCATGCATTAGTCCTGCGCATGCAGCCCGCTCATGTGGGGCAACTCCATCACTAAGGGAGTCTCATAAACAACCTGCCTAATGGCACGTACCATAATCAATCACTCCTCAACCAAGCATACATATGATGCACATGGGAATGAATCATGAAGATAAACTAAGTATGACATACGATGATGTTATACTCTCCTCTTAACAAGGTCGGGTCTAGGTACTTAGGCAATTCCTCAAGATATGGGGGAAGCAAATAGTGAGGGCCCAACGGTTTGGGGTAGTCCACAAAGCCTAAGTAAGCAATAGTATGGGCCTAATGGGTGAGAATGGGCCCAATCAAGGTCTAAGGTGGACATTCAACCACCAATAGATGAGAATGGGCCTAACAAAGGGCCTAGAGGGGTACACAATGTGGACAGCAACCACCATTGTCCCCAAGAAGGCAGCCCATCAAGGAGTCTAGCCAAGATAAGGCCCATGGCCCGAATACAACCATGTAAACGAAATGGGCAACAATACATACACCTTATATCACATGATGGGCCTCAAGAAAACGGCCCAAAGCCTATATACATTAACACGGACCCAAAAGGGGCAAATCATGTCCCAAGTACAATGGCCACCGAATTCATGCATTATTATAAACCTAATGGGCAACCCATAAGCCCAAATATATAGGTAAGGCATGACTAATATTTGCCAAGTTGGGCCTTATCATTTAGCCCAAAACTGGTTAAGATAGATGGGCAACAAAGATCCAATTTTCAGCCCAAGCTCTAAGCATATCCTGCGTTATTCGATTCTGGAGCATCTCATTCTTGTTGTTGGTATCAGAGCTTGCGTGATTGACTTCGCGGGTAGCTGGGATGAACATTTACGCTTGGATGAGTTCGCGTACAACAACTGCTATTAGGCGACCATTGGCATGACTCCTTTTGAGGCACTATATGGCGTCAGTCCGTGCAAATCTCTCAGTTGTTGGACCGAGGTTGGAGAGTGTCGTCTCTTAGGTCTCGAGCTTGTGCGGAAGTCATCAGAGGTGATTGACATCATTAGGTAGAGGATGCGAACACCTCAGAGCCGGCAAAAGAGTTTTGCCAATCGTCGGGGTCGTCCCCTGGAGTTTGCAGTTGGGGACAAGATGTATCTCAAGGTCTCGCTCATGAAGGGTGTGGTTCGATTTGGAGCGAAGGGCAAGCTTGCCCTGAGATTCATAGGACCCTTCGAGATCACCGAGTGCGTGGGTGTCGTGGCCTACAGGCTTTCCTTACTTTCTGAGTTGTCTGGTATCCACAACGCCTTCCATGTTTCGATGTTGTGGAAGTGTGGGTCAGACATTGTTCCGATGATTGATTGTCAGCCTCTTGAGGTCTGTGAGGATGCTTCTTATGTTGAGCAGCTGATTCCCATCCTTGATTGGAAGGAGCAGGTTCTCCAGACCAAGGTCATTCCCCTAGTGAAGGTTCAGTGGGGTCATCATTATGAAGCAGAGGCATCTTGGGAGCGCTATCCCCATTTGTTCGATTGAGTGATTGATTGTATTATGATATGTATTGCCTTGTATTGATTGATACATACATACATACATATATATATATATATATATATATATATATATGTGATGATGTTTTTTTTTCTCCCTTTGTTTGTCTTGGTTGTGGTAAATTTTGAGGATGAAATTTTTTTTGAAGGAGGGGAGAGCTGTCAGACCCTTAACCTGGTACCGTTCTATTCCGTTAGGTCCCACAGTCCTTCCGGTTGAATTCCGGTGACCCGCAACGTATAGGTTGCATTTGTGATGATCCTTAAGTTCCATCCTGTAAACCAGACCCGATTCGACCCCGAAACCTATACCCTTGCGACCGCATCGTCGCTGCGATTTCAATGCCGTGTCTCGTGCGTCAATCCGAGTTGCAGATCAAAAGTTGTAAGCCACGCATCATTTAGACCTTTGATCATGATTGTGGGACCCACCTATTGCATGTACACATTTCCCTAAGTGATGACATCACCCTCGTCCATCATTACCTATAGCCTACCCTACCTAGTCTAGCCTATAGCCCAACCATCTCCCATGTGCCATGATGGCTTTTCATCCCAAGACCCATGAGTATCTTACAACTCATGATGACAAAGCTACAACTCCCCATCTCCCTCTCTTTCTCCCTCATTCCTCTCTCCCTCCATTTGCGAGAGAAGCTTGGGACGTCCCACCATTCTCAGATTTTCCAGCCCCTCTCTCTCTCTCTCACTTCCCCTCCATCTAGCCCTTGCAATCTCATCTTCACCATTGAAACAACTCCTTGGAGCAAGAAGGACCTAGTGTTGAAGAAAGGAGGAGGATCTAAGAGGTGGGTGTGCATTCTAGGCTAGTTTTCTTATTTTTCTTCTTACATTCCATTCTTAGAAGCTTGTAGGACCCACCAATCGATGGTGGAGGTCCTCCTTGACTTCCTAGGTGTGGCCAATGGCCCACCTTATGCATGCATGAGCCATGATGGTTCTCCAAGGACCCCATCATGATGACTTTAATTTCTTAATCCATGGCTTGATTTAGGTCATATAGACCCTAGATTCCAGGTGGGGATGGCATCCCCACCTTAGATTTTGACTAGTAGGGCCATGCATGTGTATATCTATGTAATGTCTTGATGTAATATAGTAATGTGTGGTTGTGATTGACGGAGAAGGTCTCAATAGTGGCGGGGCCAGTCTCCTATGGCCGAGATATCTTCCCTCTTTCTCTACTATTATTTTACTGATGTGTGTGACCCCCCTAGTGAGCCGAGGATGTCCAGACTGTCCAACAAGGTGGGACGCCCTTGCTGTCCATTTTCTGGACATTGGGTGTCCCACTTGCTGCCCATTTATGACATGCAAGGTGTTTTGATGAAGGGTCTTGGTCTGGGGGTTTGTGGGGCCCACTAAGGTAGGCCACATCATGGCTTATGTGGAGTAATTCCCTTTGTCCAACAGCCTATAGCTTGGTATGTTCAGCAATATGTTGCTGTCCAGATTTTTCTGGACTATTTTCTGGGCCTTTGATTTCTGGTTTTTGGTTTGGAATTTAGCTTTATATGTAGTCTATTTTCTCCCTATAGAGGGGTGTTTTCTGAACCTGTGGACCCCAGCTTGATGCATGATGGAGCCCAAATCCAACCGTCCCAGAATGGACAGCGGAGCAGGCCCAAGGGGTGGGACGGTCTAATTCTCTAGACTGTCCAATCACCTTGTTGAAGGGAAAACACACATATCATCTTGATCTTTGGGGGTGGTGGGCCACTTTTGTGAACCCCACCTTGCTATACATATAGGGGTGTTTGTTGGCCACCCATTTTCCCTCTTTCGGACAGGCCTGGGCTCACTCTAATGGGTGTACAAGTCAGGGACAACAGTAAATTCCAGCAGCATTTTAATTTTAAAGCCTTGTTGCCAAGATTTTGTTTCATGTTTATATGTGTTTATTGGCCTCCTTCTTCACCCATCTTGAGGGCCACCTTGATGGGACCCACCTCAGGTGTATGTGGGCCATCAGATCAGCCAATTTTTGGGGGTTTTCTTTGTGGCTGGGACAGCAGTCCCCCTGCTAGATGTTCTAGCTGGGCTGACGTCTGACAGTGGGCTGGCCATTCTCCCCATTGTGGCCCACCTTGATGATGTGTTTTATCCATGTCATTCCTCTCTTGTGTGGCCCCCCCTTAGATGTGGTCCATCCCTTGGTGGGACGTCCACAAGTAGGGCCCACCTTGTATGTTTATATGGCTAGCCGACCAGGACATTAGGGACGCCCAGGCCCACTGGGGATGTCCAGATTTTTTTTGGCATGTTACTGGACTTGTAGTCCAGCAGCAGACCCACCTTATTTTATGTGTTGTGTACACACTTCCCATCTAGTAGGGCCCACTGTAATAATTATGGGCCATCAGGAAATATTTGTGCACTCAGTTTTACCATCTGTTGGACCCCAGCAGGCCCAGGAAGTTAGGTGGGCTGGATGTCCAGCAAGGGCTTTAAAATATTCTGTATATAACTGAAAGTTATGAGGTTGTTGAAAAGGCCAAGCTATATGTCCTAGAGGGGGGGGGGGGGGGGGGGGGGGGGGGGGGGGGGTGAATAGGACTATGCCAAATTTAAAAATAATACCAATGGAATTAAACAATAAGATAACCAAGTAAAGAAAAGATAGCAATCCACAATACAGAATGTAAAGCAACCTCAAATTCTAATTGTTCTAAGGACAACCTTTCACCATAAAAACCAAGGGTTTATGGCAAGGACAACCTTACTAGAACAAATAGAGAATTTAAAACTTAAATTGTAGAGAAATAAAAAAGAAATAACAAGAATTGAAATCTATACTATTACAACATTTTCCACAATTCTTGAAATGTAAATATTACAACATTCACATCCACACATACATCCCACAAACTTGAATGATAAAAGATATAAAAAATAAATCACACATCCACAAAACACAAAGAGTTATAGTGGTTCGCCTGTGTGTATACCAACTATTAAACAACAGCCACACAGCTTGCTACTCCACTCCTAATATCCTCACACAGGGGATATTAGAGTTCACTATTAAAATAGGTTTTTCCAGGTTCACCTAAAACCCTCACAATTGTGTCTTTTAAATGGGCTTACACAATCCAAAAACCCCACTCTGAGTTTTCTGGCTCACCTCAGATAACCAAAACAATGAGATTTTTCTGGCATAATCTCAAAAGAAACCAATACAATAAAAGATTTACACAAATGTAAAATACCTGGATTTCTCCTTTTGTAGCAGCCCGGAATAACCAAATCGGAGTAGAAGTTCGAATATAGAAGTTCAATGTCCACACTCACTTTGAAATGGTTCTAGGTTCTAATTGATTTTAAATTAAACCAGTTGGGCTAACTCTATTTAATTTTGATTCCAAAAAGTTGAATATCACAATTCCTCTTTCAAGTTAGATTGGAATGCAGAAACAAAATCAAATATGAAAAGCTAACAAAAGAGAATATTAAATAAGCACAATGTAGCTTAACAATAACACAAACTTATCTCTCAGAGTGATGTCTTGATTTTACTTGAATTAGATATAAAACTTGAAATTCGTGCTCTATTAATTTATAGTTGTAGAAATCGTATCTTCGAGTGGTCCTGTGGACACTACGACTGGTCGAAGGTCGAACAGATTTTTGAATTTTGAGCGTGATCAGATAAAACGGTTCCACGACTGGTCGAAGCTCTTCACGACCGGTCGTGAGCCCTCCACGACTGGTCGTGACCTTCCCACGACTGGTCGTGACGAACCAGAATTCGTTGCTGTAGTTTAAATCATGGCTACTGGACTGGTCGTGAACGAGTCGAGCACTATTCATATGACCAATCAAGCAGTCTCCAGGACTGGTCGTAGACGAATAAAAAATTCTGAAAAATTGCAACCAACATAGGACTGGTCCTGAAATTTCTTAGACTGGTCGAACCAGTGCTAGGACTAGTCGAACAGGGTTTAGGACTAGTTTTAAAATAGTCCAAATACATGTAAAGTGATTCAATTTGAATTATGTATACAAAATGACCTACCCTAAGGTCAATCTAAGGTCAATCGTACCTTTACCATGAAGTATAAACATTGAACCTTCTCTTCTTCAGATGATTTTGAAATTCAAGAAGCTTGAGACCTCGACACTTGATGAAGCTTGAAATCTTCAGAAGCTTGAATTCATAGTCCTTAAATTGTACTTCACCTAGAGTCTTGAACAAGATTTCATCTTCGATGTAGCTTTAAAACTCTGATGCTTTAGAGAAGAGAACAATGTAATCGATCTTGCATTTCTTGAAGTAGATCATTATTCTTGACTTGAAGCATTATGATGTAGTGCCTTGAACATATGTATATCAACGTGCTACACAAGATATAGATTGAGGTTTTGGTACCACAAAATTTGACATCAAAGGAGTAAGAAACCATAACACTTATAATCTCCCCCTTTGTCAAATTTGTGACAAAACACACTTAACAATAATGTAACCAATATACACATAAAGAATCATGCACCAGTTATAAACGAAAATCATATAAAAGAAAACTAGTTAGTGCCTGGTTAAAGAATCATGCACTAGTTATTATCAACTAGCACACATCATCATGAAGTAGGCAAAACACCTTTTTCCTTACTCCCCCTGAGTAGCACACACACACACACACACACACACACACACACACACACACACACACACACACACATATATATATATATATATATATATATATATATATATATAAACAATGCCACTTGCTACATCCATATCTATAAGCAAACAAACATAAATATTCTCTCCCTTTTTGTCACAATATGACAAAGGAAGCAATTAAGATATGGAAGAGGAAAATGAACAAGAGAGTAATAAAGGAGAGAAATAGTCAAGATATGAAAGAAGTATAAGCAAATTCAAAGTTCACATATCATTAACCAGCAACCTGAAGTAAAATCAAAGTTCACATACCAACCAAAACAAAGTAGTATAAAAGTTATTATAGACCAAAGGATAACACACTTAATCAGATCCCGAAGGAGCAAGTATGGTAGGATTCATTTGATGAAGGCCCTTATTTAAGCGTTTAAGATACTTACGCATATATTTAAATTACAAATCATGGGCAACATTCATGTTCTCTACCTTCTCCTCAAGTACACGTAGACGTGCATCAAAATCAGATGGCTCATAGTCAGGATCATTTCCAGAGTCTAATTCAATTTCATCAAAAATGTCATCTATATTGATATCATCAGGAGGAAGATCCCCACTTTTTCTTGATCCAGACAAAAGTTTTTCTAACTTTGGATCACATTGGGCATACCTCTATGTATCCTTTTGTAACGCCCTGAAAATCGGGGGTCGAGCAGCAACTCAACTCCCGAGTTCCAAAATATCACTTATGCAACATATATGCTTATGATTGAATGTTGTCCGTGTTAGTGCGTTGATCATGAGTGGGATTATACCAAAACAGTAAATCATACTTCAGATCAATTAATATAACACAAGCGGAACACTAAAAGATGTGTATATAGGCGTGTATGAGTCAAAAGTTCACGATCAGTCTCCAGAGTATGAATATATCACTGAGTCACCATATACATGTAATAGTTCAAAAATCAAAATGTCAAAAATAGTTCAACTACACTGATAAGCCCTGTAGCTCCGTCGATCCGGACGACCTAAGCAAAATCGCCCGAGAACTGCATATATGAGAATTCGTCCTGATCGTCATAGTAATCAGGCTCCGCTTCCTGAGTCGCATCATCATCTGCAACTATGACAGGGTCTGGTGGGTGTTCATAACACTGTCCCAGAACGTGGGAGTGAGTGATCAACTCAGTAGAATCATAGAGAAAAGGTTAACATGTTATCAATTCAGTCAAGCAGCAATGATGAAGCAGACATATCAAACATTCTTAGATACTCTTATTAATACAAGGATGAAATGTATTCATGATGCATGCCCTCGCCTACACTCCCTCGTGCGACACCATCTTATGGTCGCAGCATACTTTCTTCCCACTGTGCTCTTCAACCCAGGGCACATGTAGTGCGATGTTATGAGCGTGATTACCGAGTAATTATTAGTTTCTTTCATACAGCAGGATTGGGAATCTAAGGTACCTCCCTTAAATCATTCCTAAACAAGGATCCATTCTAGGGTCGTCAGTCCTAGTAAATCTCATACGATGTTGCGGTTCTAGGTCGCTGCAATGGGCTTGTCGCCTTATCAGTACAGGCCTAGTTTATACTCTTGTTGCTACGGAAGGGTCGTCACCTCCACGTAGACTCAGAGTACGCTCGAGGTCACTACAAAGGGCTCATCACTTGATCAGTGTAGGCCGACAGCTCGAATACAGTGTCCCATACCACCGTATTCAGTTCACAAGTCTGGGTTGCTCACTGGTCACTACGGGGAGGCTCACTGCCCCAGCGTAGGCCGATAGCTCGACCACGATGTCCCATACCACCATGTCTAGCTCATGAGTCTTAGCGGATCGAGGTACCAAGGTTAAATGAGATTTCACTGGTGAGTTTGGTACCTTAGGTTCAGGCAGTGACATCCATACATAGTGAACATACATCGGGTCAATCGGGTTACTTGACGAGCTCGACTAGCCGGAGCGCACGACAAGTTGAGCGACATGAAGTGCATAAGCACTCCACGTGGCCTAACCACTGTCGCCAACCGAAGTACGGCTCAGGTTCGTCAAACACGGCTTACATGGTGAATGAATCTCACCCACAAACTCAAAGCCTGTTACCGATTGTTTGGACTATACTGTAGTCCCAAACACATTCAATCCTTAACCAGTAACCAAGTAGTTCAAACATGTTAACAAGCATGTTATAAAACACAACTTAAACAAGAAATCCAAACACATACATTTCATAAGTAAGCGATTAAACTAAACAACTTGCATGGAGGAAATCATACACATCCCTAAGGTAGTTGAGAATACTATCTCAACACCCACCTAAAGCACTATCTCCTAAGTACTTACTCATACAAGCATTTTTACAAACACTTAGACTACACTTATTAACATACATAACGTCTGTTGGCCAAAACATGTATTAGGGCGAATCCTTTCGGCGAGGAGTTGTTACACATATAATTAGCATATACACACAGTAGTTAATCATGGTAAACACACTTTCATATTTCGTACGTATACGGTATTTTCTACAAATACACTGGATACACTAAACTCCACAAATTTCATATATAACTGAAACATAAAACAAACATCGCATTTTGCATGTGAAATAACATTCACATCAGGAATCTATCATTATCCTACATTGAAAGCTTTGAAAACCATAACCTATACATCTATAGTCCGCACCTTACGCAGGTAGATGCGTAACGAACTCAGTTCGTTCACCCATGCTTCGTCTACGGCACAACGACAACCTATTACATGAAATAGGTTAGCTATTTCACCATTTCAACTATTAGAAACTCTGGAACAGATTAGGGTTAGGTTTTCTTACCTAAGAACGAGATCGGTATCGCCGGTAGAGCAATACAGAAGTGATGGTAAGGCACGTTTAGTAGCAGGATCGAATCCCAGGAAGAATCCCCACTTCTCTCTCGCTCTCTTTCTCTCTCTTTTCTTTCTTCTCTTTCTTAGTGTTTAGAAAATTCGTGTGAAGTGAGAGGAAGAGGGTTTAAGGTCCTTATATAGGCACAGAACTGATGGAAATGACCCCAGAGCCAAGGTATAATTAGGTTATGTCCAAAGAGCGTCTGTTTTAGCTCAACGGAGCACTTCTGGAGCCCCCTTTTCTGCGTGCGGTCGGACTTAAGCTCACCGACCTTGGATCTAAGTCGAGTTAAGTTTTTGTTCCAATCGGGTTTTCAGATCGTATGTGGCGGACCAATTTCAGTTCAACGGTCACAGAAACTCGATCAGGGTTACAAGTACACTGCCATGTATGGGAAATTTCTCTTAATCTGAGGGTGTATTTGGGTCAGATTCTGATTGTCTAAATCCTTATATTCGGCCCGCAAGCGACAAGTCTTAAATTACTTTTATTTCTAAAGATACCCACATTTCTCACACACTTCACTCCGGGCTCAAGCGAATAGATTCAAAATACTATCTGGACTTAATTTTCGAGGTGGTTGTCAAGCCTAGCAAGACGGTCCTAAGCGCTTAGTCTCATGGTCATCGGACTTTCGACGTGCGGTCCAGATCCGATACGGAGTTTTAATGTGCTCCCGAGAGCAACTGGGTAATGAGATTGATCCTAGATTTTGTGGTAACCTAGAGTTAATGATTATACAAGTTTTGGGTCTTACAGATCGTATTTAAAGTGATTAGTGCTGATTTCGCATGTAATCTAGTTTAACACTAGTTAATCCTCGTTTAATTTCTAAAGGGTTTACCCTGAGTGATTTCTGCTTGAGGTGGTATTCGGGTCTTTGTACGGATTTTTTTGAGACGTTACACCTTTAAACTCAAAAGTGAAGAGACTTCAACTTTAAGTTTTTCATTTTCAGATTTAAGATTTTCAATAAGGGAGGTTTTGAAATCTAAATCGCATTTGCATTTTTCAAAACAATCTGAAATGTGGGATTTTTCTAAAACAAGAGTTTCAAAATTTTCTTTAAGCTTTGAAAACTTTTCTTTCTGAAGTTTAAGTTTAATAGTAATTTTACAACTCTCATTGTAAAGGGCATTATAAGCATCTTGAAGATCTTCTTCATTTTCATGATCATTATCCAGATTTTCTTCACTAGTTAAATCAACGTTATCTGAAAAAGTGAACTTGGTTAGAGTCATAAGGGCTTTGACTTCATTGCCCGACTCGATTTTAGAATCTTCTGATTCAGACGAAGCTTCAGAGCCGGAAGATTCATCCCAAGTAGCCAACATACTCTTCTTTTTGGGTTTGTTCTTTTTAGAGCACTTGTTTGCCAAATGCCCATATTCTTCACAGTTGTAACATTGACTGTCTTTTAATGATTTCCAAGTTTTAGATTTAGATCTTTTCTTATCATTAGATTTTTGAAAATCAACCCTATTTTTACTTTTAAAAATTTTGTAAAACTTTTTCGCTAGAAGGGCCATATCATCTTTTGAGTTTTCTAAATCAGAATTGTTATCATTTTTGTAACGTCCTATAAAAATCCGTACAAAGACCCGAGTACCACCTCAGGTAGACATCGCTAAGGATCAAATTATGTAGAAATTATATGAAAATTAATTAAGTTCTAAACTGAATTAATCAGTAGATTAGCTTGAACCGCTTTCTATACGATCTGTAAGACCCAAAACTAGTAGAATCGCTAACGCTACATTACCTAGAAACCGGATCAATCTCAAAACTCAGTTGCTCTCGGGAGTACATTGAAACTCCATATCGGACCTGGACCGCGTATCGAAAGTCCGATTAACACGAAACTATACGGCTATGACCGCCTTACTGGGCTTGACAACCATCTCGGAAATCAAGTCCCAATAGTATCCAGGAACGCACAACTTGAGCCCGGAGCGAAGTGTGTGAGAAAAGCGAATATCTTTAGAAAATGAGCTCAAACTTAAGTGAATTGGGTTGTTCCCTTGCAGGCCAAATTTAAGGCTTCAGACCGTCAGATTCTGACCCAACTACACCCTTGGATCAGGGAAAATTTCCAACACATGGCAGTGTACTTGTGGCCCTGATCGAGTAACGATGACCGTTGAACTGAAACCGGTCCTCCGCGGTTGATCCGTAAATCCGATCGAACCGAAAACTTAACCTGACATTGATCCATTGTCAGGGAACTTTCTCTGGACCGTATACAGAAAATGGGCCTCCAGATGAGCTCCGTTGGACCGAAACAGTCGCTCTTTAGCTATAACCTAAGTATACCATGGCCCTGGGGCCATTGACATCAGTTCTGGGCTTATATAAGGGCCTTTACTCACCCCTCTCTTATTCCATACAAAATTCTAAACCCTAGGAGAGAGAGGAGAGAAAATAGAAAGAAAAAGTGAGGAGAAGAGAGAGAGTGTGTGAGATAGTTGCTGGGATTTGATCCCGTCGCTCCACATGCCGAATCCTCCTTCCCGTATCGCTAATTCGGCGATTCCGATTCCGTTTTTAGGTAAGAAATCCTAACCCTAATCTGTTTTAGGTATCCAAGTAGATGAATTGATGAAATACCTAACCTATTTCGTGATTTAGGTTGCCATTGTGCTGTAGACAAAGGTGTAATGTTCGAACTGAGTTCGATACGAGTTTACCGACGGAAGGTGCGGACTATAAACATTTAGGTTATGATTTTTAAAGCTTTCAATGTCAGTTAATGATTTATGACTGACTTGATTGCTGTCACATGTGCTTAGATGCGATGTTTTTCGTGTTTTACACATATATATGAACTATGTTGAAACTAATGCATTACATGTGTTTGCAGAAATGTTTATATGAATATGGAATTATGATTTGTGCTTGCCATGATTATAAATTGTAAATATATGATTTGAAATTGCGATGAAGACCACTTTAGTTAAAGTCGGGATATGCCAATGTCATAGAGGGGGGTGAATAGGACTTTTAAAAGTTTTTATGATTTATTTAAAATCCTATTACACTAATCCTAACAATAGGCACATATTAGGATTACTTAAAAATAACTCTACTGGCTTCCAAGCTCGGTAGAGAATCCAATCACAAACTGTTTAAGAAGTAAATAATATGCAAACTAGTTTATGATGGATATGACTGTGTAAGTGTGTGAGGTGTGATATCAGATATTTAGATATGCAAATATTAAAGTAAATCACACAATTAAAAGAATAACAATCTCAAACACAGTCATTTTTATAGTGGTTCGACGACTTGTCTACTCCACTCCCAGTAACCGCACTCAACCCTTGAGTGTACCGGATTTCACTAAGGAGGTTTCACAGCTGTTCACCTCAAACCTAAGGTTTTAAATCAGGTTCACCTTTAACCTTTACAACCTACATTGAGGCTGACTGTTTATGCTCTCACGAGCAAGAGTCAACGCAACGCACCTACTTTTAGGCACACTGGCCAAGGATCTTCCATAAGACCCTACCGGAGGTTTCTACACGGTTCACCTCAAACCCAAGGTTTCACAGCCGTTGACCTCAAACCTAAGGTTTTGCTGGTTCACCTTTAACCAGATGTTTATGCTCTCCACAGAGCAAGGGTCCACACAATTCACCCACAACGTACACTCCCGCTAGAGGCCTCCTACGAGGGCTTCAAAGGGTGAGAACCTCTTAAGACCCAATCCTAAAAAGGAATGATCACAAGTGTCTTCTAGACTATAGTTACTTACAGATAAGCTGATAAGTCCCTTTGTAGCACGTTGACGAAGATCTCCCCCTTTGTTGATGAAGAGTTTTCAGTCTCCTTGATCCGCAACATAAAAGATGTACCAATGCATGGCAATGAGTTGGGTCAAGGTTATGATGAAATCCTACTCTCAAAAGATTTTCTTATAAGGAAGATAGAGCGATTTCAATCATCTAAGCATTCAAGGCATCCCAGCTTAATGATTTATCATTAAGATGGTAGCTGGATGATCCTTGAATGCGGAAGTTCATTCCCGAATCCACTCTATTAAATGTCAATGGTGAGGGTGGATTGGAGGATGAACTTCCCTGAGAGAAAGGGCTTTGGATATAAGATCTAAAGATAAACACTCAAATGCTCTCTCTTCTTTCTCTCACAGCAACAATAGATAAGTCCTCTTCATATAGGCAAAAGGTTCCAACAGATATAAAATGGTCACATTTATGACAGAGTTCGATATCATCAAGCGGTGTCGATATCATTGAGCGTATACTCTCGATAGCATCGACGGTCCGCTCAATGACACAAATTCAAATATCATATGCTTTTGAAACCTTTTGCCAACTGGTCAAGGGCATCGATACTCGTGTTGATGTCATCGGATTTCAAACTCCAATTCCATCGATATGAGGATCAATTCCTCGACATTTGAAAAATGAGAGAGACTTGACTTGAAATATTTCAAGTTTTCATGAATGATTGGGGAACCATTGAGATCATCGGAATTTGAATGTCGATGATATCGATATCAGAGTCAAGGCATCGATAAATCCCGCTGAATTTTCATTTAGCTTGTTGGACAGTTTATGTCCTTGTTCGATGCAATCGGCCTGGTACCATGTCATCGATATTTGAATATTAATTCTATCGAGGGGCCCCTGATCCTAGTTAAACAATCCTGAAATATTTTGCTGGAGAACTTGGCGCCCAAGATCGATATCATCGAAGGCCTACCGATATCATCGAGGTTTGAATTTCGATGGTATTAAGGAGGCTTCAATATATCGATGCTTATATGATATTCTATATGAAAAACAGGGGTGCCAAAAATCTGCCTGTCGATAGAATCGAGTCGATTTCGATTGACTCGAGATTTGAATATCAATGAGTGTATCGATACATTGATAATTCGTCCAGATATGTTATGAGGTTGCTGGACATATTTGGTCCTCTTTTCGATGATATCGATGGAGCATCGAGGACTCGACAGCGCAGGTCGATCATATCGAGATGTCTATCGATAAAATCGACAGGGCTAGAAAACTTAGATAATTTTTTTATTTTGAAAACGTTTTCTTACCCTAAAAATCCTATGATATTCTAGCATTTTTTAAGGGTTTTAGTATACCTGGTGATTTGAGACATGGGATGTGAGGCTCAAATTTATCTGTGGCAAGCTTGCACATATCCGGTTGAGGCAGACGCTTGAAATGATCTTCCTATCAGGTTTGTAGTCTAACTGACTCAACATTCACGCTAATTGACGTGACAAAATCCCAAAACACCCTAGAGTACTGGACAAACACATCCTAAATTGTGTGTGCATGTATTTTACACAATTTTATAATTTCTATTGAACCCATGTACACAGCCCAGTATCTGCTCCCCCTAACTGTAAACTCCCCCTTGCTTGATGCAGCTGCTCCCCTTAACACCTGCAACATCATCTAAGTAGATATACAATTTTCCGTACGGGGTGTTTGGACTGTTCTCCCCCTTTTTGTCAGTCATTGACAAAGATATAACAGTTGATATTGACTAAAGAGATAAGTATTTGGGAGAACTATCATTCAGAGGAGTATGCATATGATAGATAGATGTATAATGGTCAAACAATTGCTGAATCAAACATCATTTGCAGTGAATATATATGCATAGCAGATAGAAATAGAGCAGTGATGCATCAGTTAGAATATTTAGTAAAAGCATCACATGTATTCCACATCAGACAAACCAGGGGATCTTTAAAGTATAAAAATGGCAGTAAAGATAAGAATGATACTCAGCCATTACTAAAATATTCAAATATCGAAAGCACATACTGCCACAGACAACAGTAGAATTAATAGTTTATTAAAAAAAAGTACGTAAAAATATCCCAAAAAAATTTCTGCCCAAGGATTTTGCAGTGAAGTATTTAGTCAGGACAAAATAAACATGCTCCGTAATCCGTCCGTAGTTGTACTCCTCAACATGATCTCAATGTCCGTGAGGATTGCTCTGTGTAAGCAAGTCCACCATTTGTTGAGTAGTGTGCTGGAGGACATCGACCTTCTCTTCAATTATAGTGAGGCGCCTTTCACAGTTGTACAACCATTCCTCCATCCCTTCCATCCCGTTTAAAAGGTGTTGTTCTAGATGATGAGTCTGGCGGTTCATGATTGACTCTGGGCTGACCATCAGCATGCGATTGGACCCTCCATGTGTAGGCTGAATCGATGGTTAAGTATGTTGGATGCCCCTTGGCATGGGAAAGCGAAGCCTGGGGGGAGACGAGGAGAGACAACTATTGGGCTTCCTGGGTAACATTACTGTCAAACCATGCTTTAGGATACACATCATCAGATGTGGCAGGAAGCCCCACATGATGTGCTAATTTTCAGATGAGCACGGGAAAGCACAGTTTCTCCTGATAATTGCCTTGGATTACACGAATGATTTGCTTGAGGAGAAGAGTCGACAGGCATACTTGATTTTCTTGATGTATATTATACAACACATTGATCATAAATGGAGAGAGATGATTTCCTTCGAAATCACAGGGATATACATTAGACCAAAAAATGTTATGAAGAATTTTGAAAGTGGGTCCAAGATAGTTGATGTGAAGCAAATTGTCATCATTTCGTGGAACGGTAGTGCCTTGACATAATGCACGAGTTATTTCTCCCCATACACCCAAACCGTTAAGATTCCTGTTAGTCACTGGAATCCGAGTGACATCAAGATCTAGAAGATGAGCCAGGGTGATCGGAGTGATAATCTTTGAGTAATGTGCAAGTTCGACCTGAATGCTAGGGGGATCATTACTAGTGACATGACAGTGATTGAAGAATTCTTGGATCACCCCTAGTTGATACGATCCTCCAAGATTGAGGATGTTCTGCCAACCTATTACTTCCAAAAGTAAGTCCACTCTAAAGATTCAATAGCACTATTGAGTACTAGATGTTCAACAATAGTGAATGAACGTCCTTTTATCGGAATAGGTTGACGCCTACTAGATTCTGATTGCATGTTCTTTGATTGTAGCGAGTGAAGAGACTTACCTTTCCCTATGTTCATGATTTTTCAGTGTACGAGACAGGTAAAGGTAAGGATGGGCAATAAGAGAGATTTAAAGAGGACAAAATTCTTCAGAAAGTACTCGACCAAAAAGTGAGATAGACTCTGGAATGGAAGGAATGGAAAGATAATACCCATTTTTGAGAAGCTTGTGGGACCCACCAATGGTCTTTTGGCCGAGGATTCGACCAGAAACGAAAACAGAAAGCTTTTTCCAGAGAAATAAGATTTTTTCGCTCAACCGCCTTTTATCGGGAGGCAGACTTCGATTTTATCGAACTTTCTTTCGATTATATCGATAGTTGATCGATTTGATCGACAATGTACATGACTTATTGATAGTCTTATCGAAGATGAGTATTTTTCATTAGCCCAAATATCAACAGACAGATATGTATAGTATGGATCATCTTTGAATCTGACATATACACAACAAAATTTTGTACAAGTCAAAATTATAAACATCAAGATGTTTATGTACAAAAAAATTGAGGTGAGGAACCTCAGATATATCATTTAGAGCTCAGCAAAAATTGCATCATTTTTCCAAACATCCAGATCTAGATGCATGATCTGGACTTGTTTTTCTCTGTCAGTACTTCTAGACATCAGTCCTTTCTATGCCTCTGATAATGTAGCAGTGGTTGCTCGTGCAATGACCTTTCATTACTGATTTTTCTGATTGGTTTAGGATCTCGCATTCTTGTCTGTTGAATTTGACCACATGCCCATTATCATAGATTTGAGATATGCTTAGGAGATTATGTGTCAGACCTTTTATGTAGAAAACATTCTCATTTTCAAGCAACTTAATTGCTTTTATGATTCCCTGCCCAATTACTTTAGCAGTGGTTCCATCTCCGTAGGTGACTATCCCATTATAAAGATTCTTATAGTTTGAAAGAAGGGACATATCTCCTGTAATATGTTTCGAGCAACCACTGTCTAGGTACCACGTAGTGTCATTGCTTGTTAAGTGATTTGAGTGAGTAGCCAGACAATTTTTCTTTTCTTTAATTATCCACTTTGTGACAGGGTTCTTATTTGGAGTAGATTTAATTTTCTTATTCAATTCAACTACTTGATTAGTTTCTGTGTTGCTACTGGAGGAATCAGATTTTCCAAGTATTTGTGTTTCATACCCAGTTTTAGCTCTAACTTTCTCATACCCTAATCCATTTTTGTTATTTCCAGATTTTTCCATTGTAACGCCTTGAAATTCGGGGGTCGAGCATAAACTCAACTCCTGAGTTCCAACGCATCACTTATGCAACAAAATGAATGATGATTGAATGTTGTCTGTATTAGTGCATTGAACATGAGTGAGATTAAGCCAAAACAACATATCATACTCCAGAGACAATTAAATTGCAAGTGGAAGACTTTGATAGATATATAAAATATAAAAAAAATATGGTAAGTCTCCAGAGTGTGATAAGGTTACCAGGTTAATGAATTACAAGTACAATTCAAATTATACTAAATGTGTAGTGTCATCTAGTCAACATCCCTGTAATCCCGTCGATCAAGACACGACTCACTTGAAGTCTTCAGCATACAAATATAAGAACAAGCATCATTGTCATCATAAAGGTCCGGCTCCGCCTCAGGAGTAGCGTCGCCATTTGCAATCAGACAAAGTTTGGTGGGTGTTCGGAACACCATTCCGTAACGTGGGAGTGAGTAGCTAACTCAGTGGAATAATAAAGCATAGGTTAACATGTTATCAATTCGGTCAAGCAGTAATGATAAAGCAGGATAATCAAACAATCCTAACTACTCTTATTTAATACAAGTATGAAATGACACGATGAATGCCCTTGCCAAACCACCCTCATGCGACACCATCTTACATTCGCGACATGCGTTCATCCCTCAGTGCTCCACATCTACCAGGCACATGCAGTGCGATGATGAGCATGATTACCGAGTAGTTATTAGTCCTTTCAAACAGCAGGATTGGGAAACTAAGGTACCTCCCTTGTATCATTCCCAAACATGATCCATCCTAGGGTCGTCAGTCCTAGTTATTCTCATACGATGGTGTGTTTCTAGGTTACTGCAAAGGTTGTCAGGGCTGTTACACGCATTCGTTACACCACTCCCACATCACCTTTTTAACGGTTCATCACTAAATTGATACAGGCCTAGTTTATACTCTATATACTGTGGTAAAACTCGTCGCCTCACCGCAAATTCAGAGTATGTTCGAGGTCACTACAAAGGGCTCGTCACCAATCAGTGTAGGCCGACAGCTCGAATATAGTGTCCCATACCACCATAATCGGCTCAAGAGTCTGGTTGATCACTGGTCACTATGGGGAGGCACGTGGCCTTAGCGTAGGCCGACAGCTCGACCACGGTGTCCCATACCGCCATGCTCGGCTCATGAGTCTTAGCGGATCGAGGTATCATGGTTAAAAGGGATTTCACTGGTAAGTTTGGTACCTTAGGTTCAAGCAGTAGCGTCCAAACATGGTGAACATACATTAGACATATCGGGTTACTTGACGAACTCGACTAGCTCGAGCGCACGACAAGTTGGACGATATGAAGCGCATAAGTACTTCGCGTGGCCAACCACTATCGCCAACCGAAGTACGACTCGGGTTCATCGAACACATCTCACGTGGCAAATGAATCTCAGCCACACATTTATTTTCGTTTCCGATTGCCTGGACTATAATCATAACCCTAAACACAATCAATTGCAGATAGTTAAAGCAGTAATGGATCAAGATTTAAATCATATAATCAAAGTCTGATAATATCCGCTTAGGGCTGCTAGGGCTGTTGCACGCACTCGTTATACCACTCCCCCATCACCCTTCACGGCTCTTATGGAATACAACATAAACATGAATTTAAAACATATGCATTACACAGATAAAATCACACAATCAGTTGAGCATGTTATGAAGTACAACTGTAACATCCCGGATTTTTGCCAACCTAGGATTAGACGTTCTTAGGCAATGGGTCAATCCTAACACCTTATTAACTTGTCAAAACTCAGTCCCAAAGGCTAAAATTGCTTGTGAACTGAAAAGGCCAAGCTATATGTCCTAGAGGGGGGGTGAATAGGACTATGCCAAATTAAAATAAAATCAGCAGAAATAAAATAAACCAATAGCCTTACAATTATAAATCAATTCACAATGCTGAAATCAAATCACCTTGATAAATAAGTATTGAGAGATTGATACAAATTCAGTTCTAAGGACAACCTTACACCATAATAAACAAGGGCTTATGGTAGGACAACCTTATTTCTAGAACATCTTTTGGATCAAGGACTCAATTTTAATAGAAATAAATGAATAGCAAGGAATTGAAATTAAACGCAGAAATATAGATCTAAATTATTACAACAATCCCCACACTTGCTTGAAATGTAAACAGTTACAACATTCACATCCACTTATACATTCCACACAAGTGAATGATAAAAGATATGAAAATTAAGCAAGCATTCAATCCACAAGATAAAGAGTTATAGTGGTTCGCCTGCGTGTACACCAACTGTCTTTCAACAGCCACACAGAATGTTACTCCACTCCTAATATCCTCACACAGGGGATATTAGCGTTCACTATCAAATAGGTTTTCACAGGTTCACCCAAAACCTTTACAATTGTGTCTTTTTCACTCGCGCTTACACAATTCAAAAACCCCTCTTTTCTGAGTTTTCTGGCTCTCCTCAGATAACCAATACAATGAGATTTTTCTGGCTTAACCTCAAACAAAACCAAAAGTAATGAAATTTTACAGAATTGTAAAATACCTGGATTTCTCCTTTTCGTAGCAGCCCGGTAGAACCAATCGGAGTAGATGATTGAATGTCAAAGTTCAATTTCCAATACTCACTTTAATATGGTTCTAAATTCTAATAGATTTTAGATTTTAACTAGTTGGGCGTAGCTATATTTGATTTTGATTCCAAGAAGAAGGAATAAGGTAATTCCTCTTTTCAAATAAGATTGGAATACAGAAACAAAATCAAATTAAATAAGCTAGCAAAAAGGAATATTAAATAAGCACAACGTAGCTTAAAATAAACACAGACTTATCTTAGAGTGATCACTTGAAGTTTCTTGAATTGAATTGAGTTGAATTACGAAAACTCTGAATTTCGTGTTCAATTTATAGAAACAAAAATCGCATCTACGACTGGTCTTAGAAACCTTCGACTGGTCGTAGCTCTAACGAATATTTGAAATATTGAGCACGATCTTTGAAAGTCGTTCCACGACTGGTCGTGGGAAGCCTACGACTGGTCGTGGGTCACCTACGACTGGTCGTATCTCTCTACGACTGGTCGTAGGACCATAGATTAGCTTGCTGGACTTTGAGTCATAGCCCTACGACTGGTCGAGAATGAGTCGAAGACACTCCTACGACTGGTCGAAGGACCTCCAGGACTGGTCGTACGTGTACCAAAAAATTCCAAAAATCTTCAACAACTTAGGACTGGTCGTGGAATTTCTTGGACTAGTCGAACCAATGTTAGGACTGGTCGTAGAATAGACCAAACTTATGTAAAATAAACATTTGATTTATGTATCCAAAGTGACATACTTATAAGGTCAACCTAAGGTCAGTTAAACCTGAAACATGTCGTATGGAAATTGAACTTCAACCATTCAACGAATGTAGATATTTGAACCATATCAAGCTTGAGATCTTGAACTTGTTGTAGCTTTAATCTTGAGATCTTCATCAGCGTGAAAACTACTTCATGCGTTGCTTATGAGTCTTGAAGTCATTTCTTGAGTCTTGAAGTTGTTTCTTGAGACTTGAACTTCAACATTGTAGCTTTAAACATTGATAGGATGATGAAGTACACTTTGTATTTCTTAAAGACATCCAATGTCATGAAGTGTTTATGTAGTGTCTTGAATACATATAAATCATCATACAAGCACAAGACAGATAGATGTTTTGACACAATAAAATTTGACAACCAAAGGAGCATGAGACTATAGCACTTACAATCTCCCCCTTTGTCAAATTTATGACAAAACACCCAAATAATAATACTTCCAATAGAAATAAGAGAAGTACAGGCACAACAGGTTCAAATAGAGAATCATGTACCAGTT
Organism: Magnolia officinalis; assembly: GCA_021015155.1. Lineage (NCBI taxonomy): Eukaryota > Viridiplantae > Streptophyta > Magnoliopsida > Magnoliales > Magnoliaceae > Magnolia > Magnolia officinalis. The sequence goes on from JAJHSJ010000009.1 coordinate 42,876,753, forward strand.
ATATAGACATCATAAGCAATATCTAGCATAACTCCCCCTGAGAAGCTTAACTCCCCCTGAATAATAGCAGCACATCCATATTTAAATAAACATGAATGAAACTAATCATAATCATAGCAATATCTAGCATAACTCCCCTGAGAAGCTTAACTCCCCCTGAGTAATAGCAACACATCCATATTTAAATAAACATGAATGAAACTAATCATAATCATTAAATCCAACCAAAGCCAAAGCCTCCCAAAACTTCTCCCCCTTTTTGACACAAAATGACAAAGGAAGAAGGGCAGCAAGAATAAGGAAAATAGGAGATGGAATATAGATGCAAGAGAGCATAGTGCATAATTCAACAAAAAGTCAGTAAGCAAGCAAAGTTCAGACTAAAAGCAAAGAAAAATATTAGTTATTACAGACCGAATAAAAATTCAGTCAGAACCAGAAGAGGGAGTAGGATTAGATGGATCACTTTTGTGTAAACCCCTAGCAACCCGCCTCATATATTTGCGTAAATAAGAAAATTGAGTGTCTTGGGTAACACGAATTTGAGCCACCTGTTCTTGAAGAGAATTCAACCTCTCATCAAAATCAGAAGGCTGAAAGTCAGGATCATCACCGAGTCTGACTCAAGTTCTTCAAATAAATCATCCATATTTACGTCTCCAGGAAGATCACCAGCTTGATCTGCATTTCCTGCTTCAGCACCACTGCTACCAGCATCCACTTGGCCAGGAACCAATTCTAAATTCATCTTGTTAAGATTGGAATTATTAAAAGGGAGATGATGGATGGGTTTTTCTCTAACAGGCATAGCCACGAGCATATGATTGGCGAGCATAGTCATCAAATAACCAAAGGGAATATCACTATGACCTGGATGGTGACGAGACAAAATAATGGAGTGACAAATTAACGAAGGTAGACAGATTTTGCACCAGAGATGACAGAATGCAAAACACGAACCATGAATGCAGTGAGTTCGGTTTTATTACCAGAACGCGGATATAGATTTGAGATGAAAATCCTGTGAAGCACTCTGTGTCTGGGTAACAAGTACCTTAAGGGAAGTGCATGACCTTTATGAGTCCAGTGAACATCCAAATTACACAAATCTCTAGTATGCATTTGTCATTCAGATTCTGAGAGTTTGTCATGTAATATATGAATCGGAATGCCCTCATCATTGACAGGTATTTCCATAAGGTGAGCTATCAAATGTCGATCCACTGAAAATAAGCCTTCTTGAGTATCAATTTTAAAGGTTAAATTCTCAAGAGAAGAATCACAAATACATGCAAACATGGATTGGGCAATGGACTGGTATGCAGCTCCACCCCAATGTAAGATGTTATCCCATCCCATAGATTGCAACAGAGGAAGGATACCAAAGGAAGCAATGTGATTAACATTAACAGGACGCTCAGCAATAATATTGCGCATACGCAAATCCCGTGCATCTGAAGGATCATTTTCGGGAGAGCGAAGATGACGTTGCGTAATAGATGCTGATCTAGATGAAGAGGGACCACGTGTAGTTTTCTTTTTACCCCTAGCATCCATTTTCAAAGGAGGAATCAAGGAAACTATAAGATGCAAGAAAGAGGAAGTGGGGTTTTGATAGAACAGATTTTTCAAGAGAAAACTCCAAACTTGCAATGAAAGAGCAAATAAATTCTACAAGAGTGAAATTTGAAATACCAATAACAAGAATCTGCAAGAAAATTGCAAAAGAACCACTAACCTTGAAGTATCATGAAGGTGGGTTCGACCGGTCGAGGCTAGGCTCGTTGGAGAGACAAAAGGAAATGAAGAAGAAGAGCCAAATCCCCAAAATAAAGTGAATTCACGAGTTTCACAACCGGTCGTGGATGTGTTCGACCGGTCGTATCACGACCGGTCGTGTACACTCATGACTGGTCGAGTACCGACTAAAATTTGCAATTTTTCAAATGATTTCCAAATTTAAGCAAATAAAACATCAAACATATGTAAATTATGATACACCAAAGCATGCAAATTCAATTTAAATTGCACATACCGAGATCAAACTTTAATTTATTAAACCTGCTTTTGTCGAGCGGTTTAGTGAAAATGTCCGCAAGTTGAGTCTCGGTTGGAATGTAATCCAAATATATTAATTTTTCTTCCACTAATTCACGAATGTAATGAAATCTAATGTCAATATGCTTAGTACGTGAATGCTGAACTGGATTTTTTGAGATATTTTTGCACTGGAATTATCACAAAACAAAATCATAGAATCCTGTGTAATTCCATAATCGCTTAACATACGTTTCATCCAAACAAGCTGAGTACATGCATTTCCAGCAGCAATGTATTCAGCCTCAGCTGTTGATAGCGATATAGAACTTTTCTTCTTGCTAAACCAAGAAACAAGACAATTTCCAATGTAGAAACAACCACCACTGGTTGATTTCCTATCATCAATGTTTCCAGCCCAGTCAGCATCTGAGTACCCGGCTAATTGAACACTAGTCTCATGTGGATACCAGAGACCCAGTTTAGCAGAACTTGCGACATATCGCATAATCCGCTTAACAACAGTTAAGTGAGATTCTTTAGGATTTGACTGATAACGAGCACAAATACCAACACTCAAAGCGATATCTGGTCTACTTGCAGTCAAATAAAGCAAACTACCAATCAAACTACGATACAATTTAGGATCCACATCATTACCTGTAGAGTCTTTTGAGAGTCTCAAAGTTGTACTCATAGGAGTATCAAAATTTTTACCATTCTCAAATCCAAATTTCTTAATTAAGTTCAGAGCATATTTGGTTTGAGAGATAAAAATTCCATCAGGTTGTTGTTTTACTTGCAACCCTAGGAAATAATTTAATTCTCCAACCATGCTCATTTCGAATTTAGACTTCATTAAATCTGCAAACTCAACAGTCATGTTAGTACAGGTTGATCCATAAATAATATCGTCAACATATATTTGAACCATTAGAATATCATCGTTATGTTTCTTAACAAAGAGCGTCTTATCAACACATCCCATCTGAAAATTATGACTCAGTAAAAACTTAGTCAGTTTTTCGTACCATGCTCTGGGAGCTTGTTTCAGACCATAGAGAGCCTTCTTAAGACGATACACATGATCAGTAAATTTAGGATCTTCAAACCCTGTAGGTTGTTCAACATATACCTCTTCATGTAAATCACCATTCAAAAAGGCACTTTTTACATCCATTTGGTAAATTTTAATCTTCCTAAAACAAGCAATGGAGATAAAAAGTCTGATTGATTCAAGACGAGCTACAGGGGCAAATGTTTCATTATAGTCAATACCTTCAATTTGTGTATACCCCTGTACAACTAGCCTTGCTTTATTTCGAATAATATTTCCAAGTTCATCAGATTTGTTTTTGAAAATCCATTTTGTTCCAATAATATGTTTATCTTTAGGTCTAGGAACAAGGTACCAGACATCATTTCTGACAAACTGATTAAGTTCTTCCTGCATCGCAACTATCCAGTTTTCATCAGAAAGTGCTTCTTTCACGTTAACCGGTTCTATCTGGGATGTAAAGCATACGTAGTTACATATGTCCTCTAATTGTCTACGAGTGCGCACACCAGTGAGAGGGTTTCCAAGTATTTGAGAAGTTGGATGATCTTTAACAGTCCTTAATTCAGAATTAGTTTCACTTGATGAAGTTTCTTGTTTTTCAAGTATAAGAACTTCATCATTATCTGAACTAGGGACAGGTGTATTCAAATGATCGTCAATCACAACATTTATTGACTCTTGAATCACACCGGTCCTGTTGTTCAGAACACGATATGCACGACTGTTTAAAGAATATCCTAAAAAGATCCCTTCATCACTTTTAGTGTCGAACTTTTCCAAATTTTCACGGTCACGCAAAATATAGCACTTGCTGCCAAAAACTCGAAAGTATTTGACAGAAGGCTTTTTTTCAAACCACATTTCATAAGCCGTTTTATTATTAGATTTGCAAATATAAACACGGTTAATAATGTAGCAGGCAGTATTCACTGCTTCAGCCCAGAGATTCCTAGGGAGCTTCATGCTATTTAACATAACATTTCCCATTTCTTGAAGCACTCTATTTTTCCTCTCGACAATTCCATTTTGTTGAGGAGTCTTAGGTGCAGAGAATTCATGCGATATTCCCTGATCGCTACAGAATTTCTCAAAACCGCTATTTTAAATTCGGATCCATGATCACTACGGATCTTGTTGACTTGAGAACATTTTTCAGTTTGAATCCGTTTTATAATCTTTTTCACTTCATCAAGGGTTTCTGATTTGTCCCTCAAGAATGAAACCCAAGTGTATCTTGTATAATCATCTACGATAACTAAGATGTATTTTTTGCCCCTCGACTTTCCGTTCTTGTTGGTCCTATAAGATCCATGTGGAGAAGCTCGAGTGGTCTTGTGGTGGTATTGGAGTTCACCTTTTTGTGAGAGCTCCTAGTTTGTTTACCATACTGGCATTCACCACAAATCTTGTCTACTTTTTGCATCTTAGGTAGACCTCTAATTAGTTCTCCTTTGCTCAATCTGTATAAATTTCGGTAGTGTACATGTCCGAGGCGTTTATGCCATAATTCTGTCTCATCGGTATGGACCATGTAGCACGTTTGTTTAGATGAGCTACCATCGCTTACTATATAGCAGTTTTCAGAAGTTCTGCGACCAGTTAATATTACAGAACCCTTTTCGTTTATAATTTCACAACCTTGATTAGAAAATTTAACACTATGGTTGTTATCGCATATTTGAGATATGCTCAACAGGTTGTGTTTTAAACCCTCAACATATAAAACATTTTTAAATAAGGGAAGGTTATAGAGTTGGACCGTACCTTTGCCAATTATCTTGCAGTTGCTACCATCACCAAATGTGACTGACCCATCAGTCATATCTTTAAGATCGGTGAATAGCGCCTTGTCGCCTGTCATATGTCTGGAGCATCCACTATCTAGGTACCATTTTGAAAGGCTTGTAGCTTTGAAAGCAGTGTGAGCAACCAAACAGGCAACCTTAGGAACCCATTTCAGAACTGTTTTGGGTTTAGGAGAATAGTTGGTCTTCTTTTGTTTACAGTTGTAAGAGTGACCTACTGAGTTAGATTTTAATAGCTCCTTAAGTAAATCAACAATTTTTTCAGCTAGTGGGTTTCGAATCTGATTTTTGAAATTTATATAGCTGCTTTTGGGTTTTTGAAAAGTTTTTGTATTTTTAGAAAAAACTTGACTAGTACCTTTTCCTTTTGAGTTAGAAGTCTCTCCTTTCACAAAATTGGAAGGAGTATTCTTCTGTTTAGGAGACGTGTTTTTATCATAGCCCAACCCGGATCGATCGCCACATTTTCTTGATCCGGATAATAATTTTTCTAATTTTGGATCACCTTGGGCATATCTCCATGTGTCCTTCAAACTCAGAAGAGAAGATACTTCATTTTTAAGTTTCTCATTTTCAGATTTCAAATTTTCAATCAGGGAGGTTTTGAATTCCAGATCACACTTTGATTTTTCAAAACAATCTGAAATTTGGGATTTTTCTAAAACAAGGGTTTCAAAACATTCTTTGAGTTTAAAAAACTTTTCTTTTTGAAGTTTAAGTTTGACAGCAATTTTACAACTTTCCTTATATAAGGCATTGTAAGCATCTTGAAGATCTTCATCATTTTCATGATCACTATCCAAATTTTCTTCACTTGTTGAATCATCGTGATCTGAAAAAGTAAACTTGGCTAGAGTCATAAGGGCCTTAAGTTCACTGCCCGACTCGGTTTCTGAATTTTCTGATTCAGAAGAGGCTTCAGAATCAGACGATTCATCCCAAGTAGCCAACATACCCTTCCTTTTGGATCTGTCCTTTTTAGGACATTTGTTTGCTAAATGCCCATATTCTTGACAGTTGTAACATTGACTATCTTTCAAAGACTTCCAAGTTTTAGACTTAGGTTTAGAACGTTTCTTTTCATTTGCCTTTTGAAAGTCGACTCTTTTCTTACTTTTGAAAATCTTATAAAACTTTTTCGCCAAAAGGGCCATATCATCTTCAGAATTTTCTGAATCTGAATTTTCTTGAGTAATACCTTTAGACGACTTCAAAGCAATAGATTTACCTTTAGGAGCTTTAAAACTTAATTCATAGGTTTGTAAAGAACCAACTAATTCTTCTACCCTCATATTATCCGTATCACGAAGTTCCTGGATTGCGGTTACCTTAGAATTGAACCGTTCAGGAAGAGAGCGTAGTATTTTTGCACACACTTACTTTCTGGGATCTTATCGCCAAGACCCCACATTGAGTTTACAATGTCATTCAATCTAGTGTAAAAGTCCATAAACATTTCATTTTCCTCCATATGAATTTCTTCAAATTTAGTTGTGAGGAGTTGGACTTTAGATTTCTTGACAATTGATGTACCTTCGTGTGTCATTTCTAATATATCCCAGGCTTGCTTTGCAGTATCACAGGATATGATTCTTTTGAACTCATCCGGTGATAGTGCGCAAGTGATTGCATTTAGTGCTTTAGCATTTGCACTACTCTCATTTTTCTGAAGTGTGGTCCATTGGAAATACGGTGTAATTTTCATAGATTTTGAACCATCAACACCAGTTACTTCCATGATAGGAGGATTCCATTCAGTCACTGTGGCTTGCCACACACTTTCATCCATTGATTTGAGGAAGATCCTCATTCTGGCTTTCCAATAGGCATAGTTGGAGCCATCAAAGGGTGGAGGCCTAGTAACTGAAAGGCTATCAAAATTTGACATCTTTTTATATAGCTTAGATCGTTAGCTCAGGAAATAAATCCAAATAAAAAGCAACAAAAATGAGCTATTAGGCTCTGATACCACTTGAAAAGGCCAAGCTATATGTCCTAGAGGGGGGGTGAATAGGACTATGCCAAATTAAAATAAAATCAGCGGAAATAAAATAAACCAATAGCCTTACAATTATAAATCAATTCACAATGCTGAAATCAAATCACCTTGATAAATAAGTATTGAGAGATTGATACAAATTCAGTTCTAAGGACAACCTTACACCATAATAAACAAGGGCTTATGGTAGGACAACCTTATTTCTAGAACATCTTTTGGATCAAGGACTCAATTTTAATAGAAATAAATGAATAGCAAGGAATTGAAATTAAATGCAGAAATATAGATCTAAATTATTACAACAATCCCCACACTTGCTTGAAATGTAAATAGTTACAACATTCACATCCACTTGTACATTCCACACAATTGAATGATAAAAGATATGAAAATTAAGCAAGCATTCAATCCACAAGACAAAGAGTTATAGTGGTTCGCCTGTGTGTACACCAACTGTCTTTCAACAGCCACACAGAATGCTACTCCACTCCTAATATCCTCACACAGGGGATATTAGCGTTCACTATCAAATAGGTTTTCACAGGTTCACCCAAAACCTTTACAATTGTGTCTTTTTCACTCGCGCTTACACAATTCAAAAACCCCTCTTTTCTGAGTTTTCTGGCTCTCCTCAGATAACCAATACAATGAGATTTTTCTGGCTTAACCTCAAACAAAATCAAAAGTAATGAAATTTTACAGAATTGTAAAATTCCTGAATTTCTCCTTTTCGTAGCAGCCTGGTAGAACCAATCGGAGTAGATGATTGAATGTCAAAGTTCAATTTCCAATACTCACTTTAATATGGTTCTAAATTCTAATAGATTTTAGATTTTAACTAGTTGGGCGTAGCTATATTTGATTTTGATTCCAAGAAGAAGGAATAAGGTAATTCCTCTTTTCAAATAAGATTGGAATACAGAAACAAAATCAAATTAAATAAGCTAGCAAAAAGGAATATTAAATAAGCACAACGTAGCTTAAAATAAAACAAACTTATCTCAGAGTGATCACTTGAAGTTTCTTGAATTGAATCGAGTTGAATTATGAAAACTCTGAATTTCGTGTTCAATTTATAGAAACAAAAATCGCGTCTACGACTGGTCTTAGAAACCTTCGACTGGTCGTAACTCTAACGGATATTTGAAATATTGAGCGCGATCTTTGAAAGTCGTTCCACAACTAGTCGTGGGAAGCCTACGACTGGTCGTGGGTCACCTACGATTGGTCGTACTCTCTACGACTGGTCGTAGTTGTACCAAAAAATTCCAAAAATCTTCAACAACTTAGGACTGGTCGTGGAATTTCTTGGACTAGTCGAACCAATGCTAGGATTGGTCGAACAGGAGCTAGGACTGGTCGTAGAATAGACCAAACTTATGTAAAATAAACATTTGATTTATGTATCCAAAGTGACCTACTTATAAGGTCCACCTAAGGTCAGTTAAACCTGAAACATGTCGTATGGACATTGAACTTCAACCATTCAACGAATGTAGATATTTGAACCATATCAAGCTTGAGATCTTGAACTTGTTGTAGCTTTAATCTTGAGATCTTCATCAGCGTGAAAACTACTTCATGCGTTGCTTATGAGTCTTGAAGTCATTTCTTGAGTCTTGAAGTTGTTTATTGAGACTTGAACTTCAACATTGTAGCTTTAAACATTGATATGATGATGAAGTACACTTTTTATTTCTTAAAGACATCCAATGTCATGAAGTGTTTATGTAGTGTCTTGAATACATATAAATCACCATACAAGCACAAGACACAGATAGATGTTTTGACACAACAAAATTTGACAACCAAAGGAGCATGAGACCATAGCACTTACAGTAACAACCCGAATCTTCAAGACCCGAGTACACGACCCGTTTCCCAAAGACCCGAGTGTTAACCTTAAAGGATGGTCAGATATAATATTTTACTTTATCAGAGTAAGCGATTGAGCGTAGAGTGGACAAATCAACATAAAGGAAGTTTCATTTACACTTGAAATATACAAGAGTGCGCCATAATGACTTATACAAACCAATGTCTCGAATATAACAAATACAAGAATTTCATGATACAATACATAAGAAAATTACATGATACAATACATGAGAAAATAACAGGATGCATGTAAATTTGAGCCGCAAGACCCCTCAACTTCTCAAAGTAGATTCAGTGATGCAACCTCGGCACTTGAACCCAGCTCTTCATCAGCCCAAACCTGAAAATTTCTTAAGCCACCTGTGCTACCTGTACGGTTATATATTTGATGGATGAGTGGCCAACTCAGTGTGAATTTCCCTCAAGATTACACACCGCCACATTAGGTAAGCATAGTTATAAAACATCCAGACAACCAAAATAGAGTAAATGCAGTCTTATTAGATGCATGGATGCGTGAATGCAATCATCGCCCCGGGGATGCTCATCCGTGCGGACAGTGGGCCGTCACCCATGCAATCATCGAACTTGGAAAATATCATCCAGTCGGAATAATACGTGCCATGTATGCATGATTAGCCAAGTCATTATTAGTCCATTTACAACCAGCCAATTTAGATAAGCTTAAAGGTCACTACGGGGAGCACATGGCCCAGCGTAGGCCGACAGCTCGGGCATAGGTCCCATACCACCATCCCCGGCTCATGAGGCTACCATCTTAAGATGTTTAATGGAAACCTATCGACTAGTGGCCAATCAATTACAGTATATGGGGCTTACCATCGCATGGTTGCACGACATAAAACATCGAATCCCTATAGGAAAAATACTAGAACGAAGCCACATAGGGCGATATCAAACAAGCCACATAGGGCAATTTCAAAATAGGCCACATAGGGTGAGTGTCAAAACCATGCGATAAAAGACCATCCTTGAAAACCATTGGACACAATAACCCTGGATGGTAGGCCCATACCAATGGTCAATTTAACCCACCCTTCAATAACCTCTAAGCCGAAGGTCCATTTCAATCACAACCAGTCAGGTTACATCCCAAGTATGGGTGTACATTTATAGGTGGGGGTTTTCCACTAATGTACCAGTTCAAAGTCCATAAGCAATCCACAAATAATCCACAACCATGAACAATTATACAGGATGAATGTTAGGCATGAAATATAGCATTTCAATTTCAACAATTAACATACGTGCTTATAGGATAGAGATATCATTTATAAATTAAGATAAAACTAAAACTTAAGCTAATGAGAAGATGGAAAGCTCAAGGGGAAGAATCATCACCTGGAAGGGTTACCTAACTGTCCTTGGTTTACAATCCCACACACACCTTGAGGTTTGATTCACGCAACGATCACCTACGGTCATAGACAGATATTAAAAAAAAAGGGCTTGGAGTTGTGTGAGTTGGGAGGGCCTAGAAATAAGGTATTTGGGCCAGAATTTGGGGTGCCCAGGCTCCACTAGATCTTGGTCCAATAATTGGTCTGAGTTGGGCCTTGGTTATTTCCATAACTAAGGCCTAGACTGGGCCTGGGGTTCGCCTATAGCTAAGGCCTGAGTTGGGCCTCGTACATGAGCCTAATACCCCATCATAATGGGCCCCACGAATAGGCCACAAATTCATCAAGTTGGGCCCATCGTGTTCTACACCATTCATCTATATATCCCTAGAGATCATTTAAAGCCTTCTCCAAAAGAACAAATCATATTGAAAGATTATTTGGACCATGCCATAAATAACAGTGGTGATAATGATTTCCACCGTTAAAACCCCACAGGGCCCACCATAGCGTTTATTTTTCATCCAATCTGTGCCTATGGTCACAAAGACCCGCATTAAGTGGAGAAGCAAGTATCTAATGCTTCTGTGCACCCAAAAGGGTTTTAAGGGTAGTCGTCCAATCCGCTTCATCTGGTAGGTGAGTCCCACGTACGTGGCTCGCCAGATACATGGAATATATATATTTATATGTATATCATATATTAGATATTATATTATTATTATTATTATTATTTTTATACCTTATTATTATAAAAAAATAGAAACGGGTAGTAGGATCCAGGCCAGGGACGGCATGGATGTATTCTATGTACCAAATGGTCCCCACCGTTCTTTACGTGTGGCCCACCTGATCCTTCATTTGGTTGGTGTGGGTAACACACATAACGCAGGTGGGACCCCCAGCCGATTGGTATACGTGTATATATATAGATTAGCTGGGAGTGGTAAATCAGCTAATCCTCTACAGTCAGTGGGTTTTGAATACATCCATCAAGGTGGACTGCACATGAACGAATGGTGCAGACACACTCAGCATCATGGTGGGCCATTACACCTGCTGACGTCCCAGCAGTGGGACCCATAAAGCTTGGTGACGTGGCTGCCACTGCAGATGAACGGATGGATATAGGGGACCCACAAATCTGCCGACGTTATAGCAGTGGATGCTGGGCCCACGTTGACGTGGTGCGGCCCACCTGCAATTTGGTGAGGCCCACGGCTGGTGCAGCCCACCAGCAGCCAATGTGCAAGAGCGGCCTCAGTTTGCAGGCTGTTATGGAGACCGTTTCTGGCCCCGGTTTTCAGCTTAAACACGGTCCATCCTGGGGCCATTTTTCGACTCATTTCAGAGCTCAACCAGCGGCACAACGACTGCCATTTCCTCGGCCAAAGAATGGTTCGAAACAGGGGCGTTTTTACCCGGATTTCTGGACTGTTATCAGCCCAATTTTTGGGGCATGTTGCGGCTCAAGTAGAGTTTGTTTGTAGGCTGTTGCTGGGACCATATGCATGTCATTGCTCAGCCCCAAACAGGGCTTGAACTCAGGCCACGTTCGGCCTCAAATGCAACTTCAACAGGGCTGATGAAACGGAGAAGAAAATAGAAAAAGTTTAGGCCGTTTACCTGGCCGAATCTGGCTCCACTCTCTCTTTCTTTCCTTCCCTCGGTCCCTGGCCAGAGGGAACTCTGATTCTGACCAGAAAATCGCCTGATGGCCCGACAGGTGCGGTGGAGAAGGAAACCCATCGTTAATGGCAGACCTTGCTGCATCGAGTTTTTCTTCGTTTTGCTTCTAATGGACACTTCAGATAGGTCCAAAGGAGCTTGTGGAGGCGACTTTTCAAATCTTTATGGACATTCTCATGGTGGGTTCGAATGGGGAAGAAACGGAGACGGGAGGGCTGTTTTCGGTTGCAATTTTTCCTCCCAAGGCCCTAGCCTCTAAAAAGGGGAATGGACGGCTAGGATGGCCTCTTTTGGGACGGTCTAGATCGCTCCAAACACCCCCATGCGGATCGCCAAGCTGGCGCACGGAAAATAGTTTTCGTTTATGGAAACTTTGTGCTTTTAGGCCTTGTTGGGCCAGCGTTTGTGTGCGCATATGGTCACGTGAACGGGGATGGAGGGTATGGTTTTGGTTAGGGTCGTGTTGTGCACAAGATGGACGGATCAGATTTCCCACCTGATCTGATATGGTGGGCCCCAACATGTCCTAAAAGGATGTGGTTCATCGGCTGGCGTAAACTGGTGAGAAAGAGAAATCTCTCCCATTTTGAGAGAGCATGGGTTCGCCCGCTTTGACTGACCTCTCCGGACCCGTGCACGACATGTGCATATGTATCCCATGCACGTGCGGATGATTATGGGGCCCACGAAGATGTTTGGACGGAATCCACTCCGCCCATTTGGTTTTCTTACTCAAATAAGGCCATGATCTGAAGAATGGGGCTGACCTAAATCTCAAGTGGGCCATACCAACCAAATCAAGATCCTAGAGTGTCGGTTACGTCGATCCAATGGTCGGATCACCCTAAAACTGAACTTCAACGGTTGAAAAGGTCCAAGAGACTATTTAAGCTAAGACCCAAGGGTCAGGTTACTGATATATAGCCTGCTCTGATTTTATGATACTAATATTATTTACTGTTATAATAATAATTATTATTATTAGAAATTATTTTCCTTATATATTTTATCATATATAATTTATATTATCACAAATTGCTCATACATGTAAATTATATGAATGTCAGTAAGCATAGATTAAAGTATGTATATTTATATATGTTATTTTTATGTATTACAAAATCTATAGTTTGTAATTTATACTAATGATATTGCAAGTATATGCATATGATATGGATTATAGTTACATGAAACTTCAAATATTTATAAACTATGTAAGTATCATTTCATAGTATATTTTTAGGTTGTACTATATTTGTATTAAATTAAATCACCTGGTAACACTCGAGTACTGAAAAGTACGGGGTGTTACAATCTACCCCCCTTAAAGAGAATTTCATCCCCGAAATTCAGTGCTTCTATTATTATTAAGGATGATGATAATTACCTTTATTTTCCTACATATACAAACGTATGCCACTAGGCACCCAAAACTGCGGTCATTACAATATTATTATTAAGGATGATAATAATACAAGAATTTCATAATTTATAAAAGCTTAATGAAAATCTTCTTAATGAAAATCTTAATGAAAATCTTAATGAAGAAAGGATGGAAATGAGAGATTTACTGTTTTGGGAACTAACTTTGTTGGTTTTGGTATGGATGAAAAGCTTAATGAAAATCTTCTTCTTCTGTCGTAAACTTTGAAGGTCACTTGGGTTCTCTTATTTATTTTTATTTTTTTTCTAGCTCCCTTCACACATTAACTATTTGCTAGGATCGTCTTGACACAGGTTTAATAATAAATTATATATGCTTGTTTGGATTTTCTTGAAATATAAAGCGCAGAAATGATGTGACGATAGCTACACATTGTGTGCATATCCCCATTATTTCAAAACTAGTTGTGCTTCATAGAATTTCTCAATTGTTCTAGCCAAAGCATTCTATTTTTTCATACAACATTTTTTGTTATGTTGATTTGTGTTGGCATTCAACCTAAAAGACAAGATGTTATACGTTTGCTGAATGGAAGTCCTTATTTGATGGCTCCAGAGGTATCTCTTTCCCCCGTTTCATCGTACAGTCTTATATAGTTATCCCTTTATATAGGTATCTCATTATTAGTTTTACACCTGTCAATGAATAAAGGAGTTCTTTAAACTTACTTTGAAATAATTTGTTTTTGTCTAATGGCCTCTATAGCTTAGCATTAATATGTGGATCTTGTTTTTTTAATATTCTAATGTACCAACTAAACTCATCTGTGCCTCTGATTATGTATCTTTGTTTTTCATGTTGTGGATTGGATTTGTGTTTCTTTTGGATTTTTTATTTATTTATATTTTTGAGAAGGCTGGATTCTCCTTCACATGAGAAGAGTTTTCTTTTTTTATGGTTTGATTTTTTTAAGTAAGTGATTTTTCTTTAATACTTTTTTTTCCCTTTCTTTCTTTGGGGTGTGCGCGCCTTTTGTATTTTGGGAATGAATAATTAGTTCATATATGTTTGATTTTATACTAGCCAATTAATTTTCATTATTATTTTTAAAATTTATGACAAATGTCGTTGGTGAATAGCCATCGTACTTGACTGTTGGCGAAAGCCGTCGAAAACTCCAACTGTTTTGGCCATCGAATTTAGCCGTCGGAAACACCGACGGCCAAAACCGACAGACACCCCCTTTCCCGACGGACACTCTGACAACTTTAAGCCATCAGGGAAGGTCATCGCTGACGGCTAGCGGTCGGCGTTGCCTTGTTTTTTGGTAGTGGTTCGACAAGTTAATTAGTCTAGTTTGAGTAAATATATGTGCTATGAGTATAATTTTTGAGTGTCAGTTCATCAAGCATCACATGCTCCCCTTTCTACTCTTTTATGAGAGAGTCATCATTTAATAAGTTATGGAAATAGCTTCTCCACCTTTCGTTGATCTCGTCATCCTTATTATCTAGGTCCCTACCATTCCTTTCATCATTTTTGCGAGCTTGAAGATACCTTCTCTTGTAAAGATCCTCATATGCCTTGAGTTTAGCTTAATCACTTTCTAGTCTTAGTTTTTCTTTTTGGCATTTCTATATTCTTAGTCTTTTTCAGTTCTTGAAACATGATTGTTTCTCACAGATGGGCTTGTGAACCTCATCATTCCACCAACTTTCCTTAAAAGAACAGTTTTTCCCTCTTAAAACTAAAATGGTAGTTTTTTGAGTCCAACTACCTGAATCAGAATCCTGACCCATTGGACGCTAAAATGTGGACCAAGCCTGGTTCTGACTTGGATCAGGTCCCATCTACTTGGTCATTGGGTCAATCGAATCTGTTTCCAGCTCTAGCCTCTGTCAGTTTTGATACAATACCATTATTCCACTATTTCCACTCATGCCGTGCTCCTGGCCGCTTGCAATCATGGTAAGGAAGCGACTTTGAATATTCTTTGTTGACCCAAATAAAATGGTATTCTTATGTTTCAAGTGAAGATTCATCTCTAAATATATGAATCACACCCAAGTGTTGTCCTACTTGCGTAGATATCTCAGGTTAACTCCATTATAAGTTTTGTATACGCATATATGATATTTCTGTCTTGCCTCTCTCGTTAACTTCTATTGTCTTGATTCTTTAATTTGCCTATTTTAATATTATGATGGTTGACAAGAATGCTAACCTGATTTTAAGCCTTTCTTTTTAAAAAAATGTTGAAGATATTTGCAGGAGAGATTGAAGGGATCAATTATGGCACACTTGCCAACTGGCACACTTGTGTAGGATGTGCTAGGAACCTTCCGATCCCCCCTCATCAGTTGCACAAGTGTAAGTGGAGTATGGGCTATTTATTTGCCTTTTAATCTCCCATCTGATGAGTTGATTGGCCTGATTTATGGGCCAGGGCATGTTCACGGTTTGATGATTAGCACAGTTCTCACACAAGTGTGCCCAGTTGGCATTTCTCTTTTGTTCTTTACATTCTATTATTTTGTATTGGATACTCAATGGATCTGTCATCTGTGTTTTAACTATTGATTTTCATTTGTTTCTCCTGCAATGGATGACATTGATCAGGTGTAGCACATGGCCAAATATTGGTTGGGTGGAGAGGTTTTTTTTTTTTTGGAAGATGAGGAGAGTGTAGAGCGTAGAGGTTGAAGGCGAGGCAAGACTTGTGAGCTTATGCTGAAGAAGTGAAGGGAAAAGTTGCCTTGGGCTGCAAAAGGGGGGAAAAAGAGAAGCCAGTAAAAGAGAGTTAATGCATGTGGATGAAAGCACAATGTTGAGTCATTTTAGAAGCTTGGTTTCTGTAGTTGAATGTCATCACTTGGGTGAGAAAATTTGAAAATCGAAACTGCCCATGTTTACTTCTTATCTGTAACCTTCCATTGTGAATGAAGTGATTGAATATTGAGTTTTGGGGAAAAGGAAATGGGGATTGTATATGCTAATATTATTCCATGAAGAATGCAATACTATTTTTTTGTTCCATGGTTTACTACATAGGACCTTAACTGTCAACATTGCTTTGTACAGCCCACAGCTTAGTTGCTCTCAATTGGTCTTGAGTGGTCCATGAATCCTAGCATTGGCTACTGTAATAGGTCATGACAGATTGCCAAGTCACGTTGTCAATGGACTTATGTGACGCAGGGATGAACGTGATAAGGATAAATACTCCGAATCCACGAAGCTTCTCTGGACTCCTCACAAAGACTTCTCGAATCCACGAGGAAAGAAAGCAGAAAATAGAAATAAATTCTAATAAATTTGAAATTGATTAATTGATCATTAAAAACGAGTTCACAACCCTTTAAATAGGGATACCAGGCAATGGGAAAGAAATCAGAATCAAACTATAACTAAAACTCCTAGAATTCGCGACTTACTATAAATAGTAAACTTACTATTTATAGATGGTCATGATGTCTACTAGTGCGCAAAGTTTTCGGCCAAAAATAGTAAGTGTCCTATTTGGCTTCACCAAACCGTTCTCCTAATTATTCTAAGCTCTTTTCATGTTGGGCGCAACTCCTAAAGCCCGACGGATGAAGAGTTATAATCAAACTAAAACTTACTATTTATAGTAAAAACGAAATTAAAGCAGGGAAACGACCGTCGATCCAGGGGTTTTTCGGAATTCCGGGTGTCGCAACCCAACATAGTAGGGTTGGTTGGCTAAAGTAGCTCGTTCTACCCCAAAATCATATATTTTACGTCAGATAACTCATTCCGGATTGCGAGATATGCCCAATCTAAGGTCCGACGGTCTGGATCACTTCTGTCGTCGACCGGGCCTTTTCTGATCCATCTTGACCATGAAACTGTCTGCGACCTGCTCTACCTCAGTCTCCTCCACTTCAAAAGAACTCGTCCTCGAGTTCTTATCCTGCTCTGGTTCATAATACTCGGTCAGGTCCGTGACATTGAAAGTCCGTGAGATCGCCATGTTATCTGGAAGATCAACAACATAAGCATTGTCATTGATCTTTTGAATGATTGGGACGGGTCTAATCTTCTTATTTTTCAACTTGTTGTACGTCCCGGTCGGAAATCTCTCTTTGCGCAGATGGACCATAACGCGATCGCCCACCTCGAACACCTTTTGTCGCCGGTGTTTGTCCGCTTGTTCCTTGTACTTCTCGTTCGAGGCATGTAACTTGGTTCGCACTTCCGTATGGATGCCCATGATCTTTTCTGCCATATGTTCTGCTGCAATGCTCGTGCCTAGGTGCTTGGACAGAGGGACCAAGTCAAGTGTGTGGCGAGGCACTCGTCCATAGATAATCTAGAACGGTGATTTCCTAGTCAAGCGGTTCACCATGTTGTTGAATGCAAACTCTGCTTGAGACAAGGCCAAATCCCATTGCTTCGATTTTTCTCCTGAAATACAGTGAAGGAGGTTTCCCAATGTGCGATTCACAACTTCGGTCTGCCCATCAGTCTGTGGGTGGTTAGCACTGCTGAATTGAAGTCGTGTATCGAATCGAGTCCACAAAGTCTGCCAAAAGTGGCTAATAAACTTCGTGTCACGATCAGAAGTAATGGTCTTAGGGAGCCCGTATAGTCGTACGACCTCCCTGAAGAATAGATTCGCCACGTGTGTTGCATCGAGGGTCATCTTGCATGGGATAAAGTGCGCCATCTTAGAGAAATGATCTACCACCAAGAACACTGAATCCATGCCGCGTTGTGTTTGTGGGAGACCAAGCACGAAGTCCATTGATAAATCCTCCCAAGGACCGTCAGACACAGGTAATGGGGTGTACAGGCCCGTATTCTGAGATTGCCCCTTGGAGGTCTGACAAACATGACAACGTTGTATGGCTTTTCCCACATCATGTACTAATTGCGGCCAGTAATACCGTTCTTCCACAAGATCTCGCATCTTCTCTCACCCAAGGTGTCCACTGAGGCCACCTCCATGTAACTCTTGAATAATCTGCTCCCTCAGAGAACTTTGGGGAATGCACAATCGATTCTCTTTGAAGAGAAAATTGTCCTGTATATGAAGGTCACTGGGGTGACCTTCTTGGCACTTCATCCAAGAATCTTTAAAGTCCTCATCCTCGGCATACAGCTCATTGAGACAGTCGAAGCCGACCACCTCGTTACTCATCGTAACAAGTAGTGATGCACGACGACTAAGTGCATCAGCCACCTTGTTCTGCTACCCTGACTTGTGCTACAGAACGAACGTGAATTCCTGTATAAACGCAACCCATCTAGCATGCACACAATTCACGTTAGTCTAACTATTAATAAACTTTAATGCTTGATGATCAGTGTACAGAACAAACTCTCTTTGAATCAGATAATGCCTCCAATGTCGCAACGCCTGAACAACTGCGTACAACTCAAGCTCATAAGTCGACCACTTCTTTCGGGCTTCGCTGAGCTTCTCACTGTAGAAGGCTACCAGCCTGCCTTCTTGTGATAATACTCCTCCAATTCCAACGTATGAAGCGTCACACTCAACCTCAAATAATTTATTGAAATTAGGAAGCACTAAGACCGGTGTTGTAGACAAACGATGCTTGATCTCATGAAAGCTCTTGTCAGCTTTATCGGTCCATTGGAACGGTCCTTTTTTCATGCAATCTGTTATAGGCGCGACTACGGTGATAAAATCTCACACGAATCGACAATAGAAAGTCGTCAACCCGTGAAAACTCCTCACCTCATGAATGTTTGTCGGGATCGGCCATTCCCTAATAGCTCGCACCTTTTCATTGTCCACACGAATGCCTGTGGACGTTACAACAAACCCTAGAAACAACAGGCTGTCAGTTAAAAAACTACACTTCTTCAAGTTGAGGTACAACTTGTTAATTTGTAGGACCTGTAGCACCTGCCTGAGATGTTTCCTATGCTCCGTCTCATCCTGGCTATATATCAATATGTCATCAAAATATACTGCCACAAATCGACCAGTAAACGGTTTTAACACTTGATTCATCAAACGCATAAAAGTACTTGGTGCGTTCGATAGGCCGAAGGGCTTGACCAGCCACTCATACAACCCTTCCTTGGTCTTGAATGTCGTTTTCCACTCATCACCGGGTCGGATACGAATCTGATGGTACCCGCTCCTTAGATCTAGTTTAGAAAACACCTTGGCCCCTTCTAGCATATCGAGCATGTCGTCCAATCGTGGTATTGGGAACCGATATTTGATGGTAATTTTGTTGATTGCCCGGCTGTCGATACACATGCACCAACTTTTATTTTTTTTTGGCGTTAATAATGTAGGTACGACACATGGGCTCATGCTCTCTCTCAAGAGACCCTTACAGATCAATTTCTCCACTTGCCCCTGAAGTATCTCACACTCCTTTGGACTCATCCGATAATGAGGGCGGTTGGGCAGGCTAACCCTAGGGACGAGGTCTATGTGATGTTGGATGTCTCTCATGGGGGGCAATCCATCAGGTAAATCCTTAGGCCAGACTTCTTTGAACTCGTTCAGTAACAGTCTTAAACTTGGAGGTATATTTGAGGGTTCCTCTTCCTCGCCCTTCACCACTATGGCGTATACCTCGCCGGTTTCCTTAGATTCCTCCATGAAATCTCGAATGGTCAAGAGGGAACTCCCCTTCACTTTAGAAGCTTCAGGGTGGTTCTCTGGTGCCATAGGGGCAATGATTATTTTTCGACTATCCTTGACGAATATGTAGACATTGTCTCATCCCCAATGAGTCGCATCACGGTCCGACTGCCAGGGTCGACTGAGTAGCATGTGGCAAGCTTCCATGTCAACCACGTCACAAAGTATCTGATCCTTATAATTTTTACCAATTGAAAATGAGATAGTGCATTGTTCAGTTACCTTGGTCTCATTCACCTTTTTTATCCAGCCAATTGAGTACAGCGAAGGATGTTTCATCGTTGGTAGCCGCAACTTATCCACCATTACCATTGAGACGATGTTCTCGCTACTACCACTGTCTATGATCACATCACAGACCTTTCTGTTGACAGTGCACCGAGTGCGAAATATATTGTGTCACTGTGGATGTAATTTCTTTCGTGGGGTAAACAGTAATCGCCTCACAACTAGAAATTTACCACGATCCTCGCCCGTCATTTCATCGCCACCTGTTATTTCTTTAGTGGTTTGCTCATGTTCATCATAGCCATGACCTTCTTTTGCGGCCTCATCTTCAGTGCCCCCTTCGTTTATAGTCAAGTGTGTTGCGGGACGTTGAGGACACGTGTTTGATAAGTGGCCTGGCTGGCCACAGCGGTAACAATTGTTCGACCTTGGCCGAGCATAAGGATTTGGAACCCTACTCAGGCCCGCTGTTGTGGGTGTTGCACGTTGAAGTCTGGATGAGCCACTCCTCGTATCACGGTTTACGGTTGTAGGAAGTTGATGACGTTCTCCTACTGGATCTTTTCCTCGTGCCAGCACTGGATCCTGCGTGGGACCCGTCATGGGGGGTCGAGTTGAAGGATATGGACGAGCAGGAGCTCTTACAAGTTGTGTTTCTACCCTACCCGCCAATTGAACTGCTTTATCCACGGTCCCGACCGGGTACATCTGAACTCAGTCCTGAATTGTCGGCCGCATCCCACCTATAAATCATGCCACTTTCTGTGACTCAGATTTTAACAGATCATTTCGTGTAGCCAACCGCTGAATTCTTCTGTATAATCTGTGACGGTTCGATTTCCTTGTCGGCAATTCTGATATTGCTGGAATAGTATCTGCTCATAATCACTTGGGAGAAATCATGATCGAAGAAGACGTCTCATCTGTGGCCATGATGAGATAGGCGCCTTGTTCTAACGGGCTCGTGAGAGTTGTAATTGTTCCCACCATGCAGAAGCACCAGATTTTAATTTAAACGCTACCAATTTTACCCTTTTATGATCTGGCACGTCCATATAATCAAAATATCTCTCTACTTCGGCTAGCCAATCGAGGAAATCTTCTATACGTAATAAACCATTAAACTAGGAAGTTCAGCCTTACCTCGGTAGTCTCTTTCAGCACGATCTAGATGATTGCCTCCATGGATTGGTCGTCGGGCAAAACCCTCATTAAGGTCTTCGTCGCTAGAACTTGAATCATCTGGTGTAGCCATACGATTTGCCACTGGTAGTGCTCTACGGAAATCAGGGTTGCATCGTACAACAACCATGGGTGGTGGAGCATCGCCTAGGGCTCGGGACGGAAGTAGCGCATCCGCAAGACGGTTGAACGTTACCTGCAGCCCTTGCATGGTCAACTGACTCTCCCGGTGGAAAGCTTTCATTCTTTCCGAAAGATAACGAATCCCTGGATCACCGTCCACAGGATTTTGATTCATACCTTCGTTGTTTGCCATCGGCCCGAGGGGAATCTTCGCTCTAATATCAATTGACGCAGAGATGAACGTGATAAGGATAAATACTCCGAATCCACGAAGCTTCTCTGGACTCCTCACAAAGACTTCTCGAATCCACGAGGAAAGAAAGCAGAAAATAGAAATAAATTCTAATAAATTCGAAATTGATTAATTGATCATTAAAAACGAGTTCACAACCCTTTAAATAGGGATACCAAGCAATGGGAAAGAAATCAGAATCAAACTATAACAAAAACTCCTAGAATTCGCGACTTACTATAAATAGTAAACTTACTATTTATAGATGGTCATGATGTCTACTAGTGCGCAAAGTTTTCGGCCAAAAATAGTAAGTGTCCTATTTGGCTTCACCAAACCGTTCTCCTAATTATTCTAAGCTCTTTTCACGTTGGGCGCAACTCCTAAAGCCCGACGGATGAAGAGTTATAATCAAACTAAAACTTACTATTTATAGTAAAAACGAAATTAAAGCAGGGAAACGACCGTCGATCCAGGGGTTTTTCGGAATTCCGGGCGTCGCAACCCGACATAGTGGGGTTGGTTGGCTAAAGTAGCTCGTTCTACCCCAAAATCATATATTTTACGTCAGATAACTCATTCCGGATTGCGAGATACGCCCAATCTAAGGTCCGACTGTCCGGATCACTTCTGTCGTCGACTGGGCCTTTTCTGATCCATCTTGGCCATGAAACTGTCCGCGACCCGCTCTACATCATTATGCCTTCTATCACAATCTTGGTGATGCCTTCCTTCCGTGACAACTCCTTGGGCTATCTCAATCTTGGATATGCTTCCCTCCCTCCATCTCAAATGACACCTAACTGTCCAATTTGTCGTCCTCTCAATAGATGGTGGCAATAGGGAAATTATAATGGTCAAAAAGAAAAAGGTCCCTTTAAGTTGGTTTTTATGTTGTGAGCCATTCATTGCAGGACCATGGATGGATGGTTGGTCTGAATTCATTGATAGTCACATTGCGGTAGTGACAATGCTTGGCCATCTCATCCTCTACTCACATTTGGCCAGTTTTAAAAGAAACACAGGTAGTTATTTTATCTTTAATTCCTTGTTAATCCAAGAGGCATGAGAATATTATAATGACAGTGCATTGTGGAAACAATCGGTTGTGTACTTCATTATGAAAACTGGAATTAATGAATTAAATAATTATCGTCGCCATTATCTTAAGCACTATCACAACTACCTGGGGAGAGAGAAATAGGCGTTGCTTCAAAAACAAATCAGAATTGGAAGGCTGGGTCCATCGCAAGGCAGTGTTTTGGGTGATTGAAAGGGCTTTTGGCTCGTGTCTTGATGGCCCGCTTGGGCTTGTAATTTTATTTTTCTTTTTGTATTTTTTGCTGTTCTTTTGGCATAGTTTTTCAATAAAATCTTCATCCATTAAAAAAAAAAAAAAAAAAAAATGTGGGGTCAGCTACTCCAATTCTCTTTTGCCATTTTCATCTCACTATGTATTCCTGTCTTTAGATAAACTACCAGTCCTCAGTCCTTTTTACTAACTCCACCCACATCCTTTTGAGACGTATACTTCCTTCCCCTCCCATCAGAGTTATTATATTAAATCTCTTCCATTCTTGGCATGGAATTTCTGAGTATCATTTAAAATTGAGGCTTTTTTTTTTTTTTTTGGAAGGTCCATTCGTCCACCAGTGCTTGTAGAACAAACTCAGTCTACAAGGGTTGCATATGGGCCTACTTTGGTATGTATACTATCAACCTATGTAGAAGGGTAGCCCACCATGAAAATTTCAGTCTGCTCCAACCTTCATGTGGGTATCGTATGAAGTTGGAGGCACTTGGATGGTTGTCAATTGCTTTTTATTATGGCTAACCTAACAATTAGGTAGGCATGAGCATCCCATCATTATGTTGGGATCTATTTAATGTGCGGGTTTGATGGGCTCCACACAGTTTTAAGCAGGTGGGCTCAGATTCAGCAGTGACCCTTACAGAATTGAGGTTGGTACTGGTTGGTGCTCTGTGGGCCCCACCATGATGTGTCTTATTTATGTTGTTCATCTATTTTGCCAGCTGATTTTAGGTATGAGATAAAAATAAGGCAGATGGAAATCTCAGGTGGACCACAACATAGGACTGTGAATGCTCAAGGAAAGGCCAATTTGTAGTTACGGTCTATGCTCAATCATGAAATTCAGGCCTGATCATCAAATGGGCCAGGCGTGGATTCGGAACCTCTGGATTTGAAATCCTCTTGTTGTGTTTGACACCATGGATTCAAAATAAACTTTAATCCAAAAGTAGTTATTCATGGTGTATTTATAGGGGTTTGAATTTAATTACTAAATCAACTTTAATATCTGTGATTAGTGAACCTATGTAAAGTTTGACACAATGGTTGTAATAAGCCCGCTGAAATATATATTTTGCCCGAAAATGATGAAATTCCAAGTCTCGGAAGGGTCACAAGCACAAGATCACATCCGAGTAACTAACCAACAATTTTTAACCGTTGATTTACATGGACAATGTTTGGACGGTGCTGATCATCATATTAAAGTAATTATAGTGATGCAATTGATAATCTAATTATTTGGGGATATCATTAGTGAGCTATGTGTCTGATAGAGTAATAGCCTAGTGACACACATGTTACACATGCAACTATTGGAAGGATATTCATGTAATCAAAGCTTTCAATGACCGGTGCATCTGTATATGACCTCTTGAACCAAGCTGTAAGCTGTTCTATGTGTACAAAATAAATGGATGTGTATGCATATGTTGTGTATCTATTCCGTCCATCCGTTTTGCCAGATCATTTTATGGCATGGACGCAAAAATGATGCAGATACAAATCTCAAATGGACTACACCATAAGAAGCAGTGGTCATTGAACTCCCACAGTTAAAAACTTCTTAAAGTCTAGTTGCCATCTAATCTTTTCTGATAAGGTTGTTCCAAAACTTTTGTGGCCCATAAAAAAATATTTATAATGATCTTCCACCACTGTTTATTGTGGTGTGATGTACCTGAAATTTGTATATGGTTCATCTTTGGCCATGCTATAAAATGATTTGGCGTAACGGATGACACAATATATAGATTAAGGTGGGCCCGAGGACAAGGTCTCACCCACAACGTACGCTGGATCAGTTGCGTATATGCGGAAGAAATAAAAAGGTAATCAACATCCAACTTTTGATTTACATATTATTACAACTAAATCCATTAAAAAAAAGTAAAAAAGAAGAAAAGAAACAGAAAAAAGAAAAAGGAAAAGAAAGAAAACATAAAAGAAAAAAAATTAAAATAAATAAATAGAGTAGTTACACATAACATGAACATAATTCCTTGAAACAAGCGAGTGAAAAGCTGTTCGTCGATTTCATCTTCTTGGAGCCAGATCACCGTAATGCCTTTCATTCAATTATGATATTGGGGATGTGGGCAATCTTGTCCCGACCTTCTCCTCCTTCTCCGTAGCGCTCTTTTAAGAGTGGACTGCCCCAGGTCCATAATTGTTGAAGCATGACGAGGGTCTAATGACACAACACCACCACCACCACTTCCATCATTATTATCATCCCCGCTAAACTCACCACCCACCTTTCTGACCTCTTTCATTTCCCGAATTTTAAGGTAGTTTACCATGACCCGGAAGTTGTTTACACTTGTTACAAAAATAGAGCATCACCTTCACTAGATTGGAGAACACTGGATCTTCTATCCACTTGGGAAGCTTCCAACCTTTATAACCCCTTATTTCCAGCTCTTTCAAGTTTGTACGGGGCTTCAGGATTTCAAGCACGTCCTCCGTTCTCTTCACCTCATCATCATCCAACGCTTCATAAACACTGTATTCATCATGCACGTACTCCAAGGATAGAGCATATTCCTGCTGCTTATACAGTTCTGCCTCCCTAGCTTCGTCCCTGCTCCTGACTTTTTCCAACCCAGTGCTTTGGAGTCTTCCTTGAAGATGATTGATCAGTTGTTTCACTTCTCCCCATTTACATCCTTCCATGCCACCCTCCACAATCAACTTTGTTATCGTCCGAAGGCTACTTAGCCTCCCTATGCCCTGCGGTAAGTACTCCAGTTGGTAAGTGTCCTCTAATGCTAAATGTCTCAGGTTAATCATTTTTCTCATTCCTCTGGGCAGTTTTTTTAGCTCAGAGCACCAATTGAGTTTCAAGGTCTGTAAATTTCCACAATTACTCAACCCCTCCGGAAACTCCTCTATGTCTGTCAAAGATAAATCAAGATATCTCAACTGCTTCAATTTTCCCACCCCCTCCGGCAACTCCTTTATGTCTGTCCCACATAAATCAAGATATCTCAACTGCTTCAATTTCCCTACTGTTCCAGGCAATTTCTGAATGCTAGTGTGACTCAAGTCCAATGCCCTAAGGTGTCTGAAATGATGAAATAAATTGTTTGGCACCATTGGCCTGAAGATTCTTTAGACGCATAGCAATGTCCGCAACTTTTTAGCCTTATACAAGGTGGGCCAAATGGAAGCCACTTCATCACCATCTTCATCACTGTAAATTAACGAAGAATGGCGTACATTGCTTAGGTTCAACGAGGCTTGCTCTCTGATATCGCCTCTGATATCTAACAGTGAACAGTCACTACCTGCACCAGAATGCGCAAGATCATGAACTAAATCATGCATCTTGCACTTGACTATGTTCCTGTCATCGTCCAGTTCTGCATCTTGAAGCAACGACTGTCTTAGTAAATCGTCAAAATACAGCCCACGAATTTCTTCGATATCTGTACTTCTGTTGGAGCGGATGAAACCTTGTGCCACCCATAACTTCACTGTCACATCCTTCTCTATCTTCCAATCTTTTGGGAAGATGGAGAAATATGCAAAGCATTGCTTCATAGCAGGAGGCAAGTCATGGTAGCTGAGTGATAAAGCTGGTAAAACGCCTTTTAAGACATCATGTGAATTCCATATGTCACTTTCCAAGACAAGCTCCCACTCCCTTCTCGTCCTTCTCAAGCACATGGCACTCCCTATTGTCTTCACTGCGAGAGGGAGCCCTCCACACTTGTTTACAATTTCCCTTCCAATAGCTTCCAACTCCGAAAGCTCTTCTGCACTCCGATGCTAGAGTGCTCTGCGCCGGAACACTAACCAGCAATCATCATCGGATAAGACAGCCGGCTTGTGTATGTGAGCCCTTCCCATCGCTAATGCAACGTTTTCACTACGAGTGGTTATGACGATTCGACTCCCTGATGCACCAGCTTGGAAGAGAAGTATCAGTTTGTCCCACTTCTCACTATCTTCACACCAAATGTCATCAAGCACAAGCAAGAATCTTTTTTCATGCAACATTTCACTGAGGCGAAGTTGCAATTGATCCAAGTTTAAGTTTTCACCCTTAAACTTAGTGTCTGCATATTTTATAATTGATTCTGTAATCTGTTTCACATTGAAATCTTCAGAAACGCATACCCACATTCTCATATCAAAATGCCCCTTGACTTTCTCATCGTTATAGGCGAGTTGAGCAAGGGTGGTCTTCCCCAACCCCCCCATTCCAACGATAGAAATGACGAATGGCACTGCATTCACCTCTCCACTACTCTCCCTCAGCAACAAGTGCAGGACTTCATTTTTGTCATTTTCTCTGCCAACAACTGACAGTTGGTCGAGTAGGGATCCTGTCTCTCGCTCTCTGATCTCGGCCTGCCTCACTTCACTATCCACCCTCTCACTCACACCACTATTTATCGTAATAAAATGAAATTGGCTCATCTCTTTGGCGATATCATCTAATCTACCCCTCACCTCCTTTATCCCACTCCCAATTTTGTGGCGTAACACGACATGATTGAAGAAAGTAACACAGGAGAGGTAGCAAGTAACAAGGAAGCTAAAACAGGACCCACCATCTTCATGAGGTGCTTGTGATTTGAGAGCTTCCATCATCCATTCATCTAGTATGTCATCGACATCGTAGGCCACGTCTTTTAGATTCTCCAACCACTTCTTCACAGTTTCGTCCTTCAGACGCCGAGTTTCAGCGTCTTTAAGCACAAATTGGATCAAGGTGAACGTACTGGAAAGCTTTTTGATCTCGTCGTTGACACCCACCAACAAAACCACCTCAGTGTTCAACTTCTCCACTGCGATGGAGATGAGTGAATCAACCATGATTTCTTTCTCCTTGTTTTGGTATGTAGATGGGAAGAAGGGAGGAATTTGAAATAAAATTGGTTTAGAAATAGGAAATGGGAAGGAGTTTGAAGATATGGAACAGAGAGAGAAGGGAGGAATTTGAAATAAAATTGGTTTAGAAATAGGAAATGGGAAAGAGTTTGAAGAAATGGAACAGAGAGAGAAGGGAGGAATTTGAATTCAAATTGGTTTAGAAATAGGAAATGGGAAGGAGTTTGAAGATATGGAACAGAGAGAGAGAGAGAGAGAGAGAGAGAGAGAGAGAGAGAGAGAGAGATTCCGAACGTTTGGTTTTGGAAGGCAACAGATGGTAAAAGAAAAATGGAAATGGTCCTTACTAAGTATAATGATTAGATGACTCGGATTTTCTAATCTGAGTAGAAGACGGACTAGAAATCCAATTGCCTACTCAGTTACTCAGCTACGCTTTTTATTGTACTGAGTAAACGCTGTTGGCCCACCTGAATGTGTATTGTTTATCCACATCGTCCATCCATTTCTCCACCTCATTTTAGGGGTTGAGCCCAAAATGGAATCATATCCAAAGCTAAGTATATATGCCACACTACAGGAAACAGTAAGACTAATGATTTATACCATTGAAACCTTTGTAGGGCCCACATTAATGTTAATTTGTCATCCAACCTGTTCATAAGATCACACAGACGTGGATGAATGGAAAACACGAATATAGGATTGTTCCAAAACTTATGTAGCTTCCAAGAAGTTTGCAACGGTAGACATTCAATTGAGACTGTTTCATGTGGTGTGGATCACCTGAGCTGTGAATATGCTTTATTTTTGGGCTCAAAGACTTAAAATTATTTGTTAAAATGGATGTGCCGATTGGATAAAATACATAAATCACAGTGGGCTCCACAGAGTTTCCTCAATACACTAATCTTCCTGAGTTACTCAGTACACAATCCGCTTCCGTCGGACTATTGGTCTGATGGGTCCACGTAACATTGACCATGTAAATAAATAAATAAATAACTCCAATTGAATATTCCCAATCCTTCGACTACAAGCCAATGGTTCAAATGGTTAAGAATATATATATATATGGATGGTTAAGAATTGTAGGATCATGGTCCAATCATAACATGACTCAATAAACCAACGGTGTGAAGTAGCCAACCATGGGCCCCACATGTTAGAACCATCTATTGAGCCACTTGGATGGTTCAATGGATTAGCCGGGCTTCCAGTTAGCTCTAATGCCATAGGTTACCAACCAAAAATCACACAGACACCCAGATCCATAGCTCAACTGGCAGATTGGTGAGACCACGGCCTCAGTCGAGACAGTGTGGCCCTTACCATGGGCCCACCTTGATATAGTTATTTTCTATCCACACCATCCACCCATTTTTCCAGGTCATTTTAAGACAATATCCTAAAAATGAAGCAGATCCAATTATCAGGTGGACCATATCATAGGAAACAGTGGTGATTAAATGTGGTACCATTAAATATTTTTTAGAACGTAATAGCGTTTATATGACATCTAATCTGCTGATAAGGACACATAAACCTGCATGAAGGGAAAGAAACAAATATATATCAGCTTGATTCAAAAACTTTTGTGGCCTATTAATGGTCAATCACCACCGTTTCCTACGGTATGATCCACTTGAAATCTTGGATCTGCTTCATTTTTTGGATTAGCAATAAAATAATCTAAAAAAATGGATGGACTGTATGGATAAAGAATAAATACATCAAGGTAGGCCCCACAGTACGGGCCACACCATTATGGGTGAGTCCAGGGTCTCACCTAATCCGCTACCGATGCTACCATGAAACTAGTACCTTGAAAATGAGTGGTCAGGATTGATTTTTCGCAGGGAAATAAATCCAATCAACGATCTAAGTCATCCATTTGTTATAGACCATCATGGATAGCTTATTGTTTGAAGCACTCCTTTTATCATTAAATCTTATCGATTCTATGCACGAGTTAAAAAAACAAACGGTTATGTAAGAGAAGAAAAACTTATGGAATGCTTCAATCATCCATTGAGTGTCAATTTTAATAGCATCCCTTTAAAACTATGTTCTAGGTCTTGTGAGTTCAGATTAATGGATTGAAATCTACAAATATCTTAATTCTGATGATGTGAAAGATGAGGTATGATGTATCCCGTGGAACGTGGGTGGTTGGTTTTTTCTAAAGATATCAAACGGATGGAATTGTTGGGGGCCTTGCACAAAACCTTAGGATTTAGCCCTTCAGAACAAACTATAATTATGGATAATAAAGCAATGAAAACAATCAATGCATCAATCACACACCACACAAGAGATTTTTATGTGGAAAACCCTCAAAGAGGTAAAAACTACGGGACCTCGTCCAGATCAACAATCCACTATGAAGTAGAATGTTACAAACTTCTTCACTTACGCAGGAGTGGATAAACAATGAGAGAAACAAAGAAAACGGAGAGATCTCACCAATTACGAGGACATAAAAGCGTTGAGATATAGATTGCGCAGTAGATAACCTCCACGAGCATAATTTCCCTTCTATAAGCTTCCTCTCTCTCTTTTCTTCTCTCTCTCTCACCTTTGATAGCCCTAAACCCTTTAGCAAATCCCTTGTAAAGCTTAGGAAACCCTCTTGTAATACCTAGAAAGCTCTAGGAGCTCCCATTTAAAGTTTTAGGAAACTCTTTTCTGCATCCCAGTTGCGAAAGGACTTGCGACATGAAATCCACGCAAAATCACGGAACAAATCCACGTAACCTCGACTGGTCGAACTGAGTCAACGACGGTCGAGAGCCACCTACGACTGTTCGAGCACCTCCTTCGACTGGTCGAGCACCCCGGAGAAAAATAGTTCACAGTCGTTGGACTTTGAGTCATGCCACGACTCCACTCCACGACTGGTCGACCACCAGCCTTCGATCGGTCGAGCAAGGCTCATGACTGGTCGAGCACGGGACAAAAAATCTCATCAAATCTCCCCCTTTTTATCCTTGGGGGGATTCACCTTCTTCAAGCCAGCTAGGTTTCTACAAACCTTAAACTTGCCCTTGAGCAAAGCCTTGGTCATCATGTCTGACCCATTATCATCCGTGTGGACCTTCTCAAGCTGTAACACCTTCTGCTCCAAAGTATCTCTGATCCAGTGATACTGAATCTCTATGTGCTTTGACTTGAAATATTGACTTGAATTCTTGCTCAAGTGTATAACACTCTGACTATCGCAATAGACCACGTGCTTCTCCTGCTTCAAGCTAAGTTCATGTAAGAACTTTTTCATCCAAAGTATCTCTTTACATGCCTCTGTGACTGCAATGTACTCGGCCTCTGTCGTCGACAATGCTACGACCTTCTATAGCTGGATCTGCCAAGAAACCACTCCCCCTGCATATGTGAGCATGAACCCCAATGTAGACTTCCTAGAGTCTATGTCAGCTGTCATATCTGCATCTGTGTAGCCCTCTAACACAGGTTTACCGTTACCATAACATAGGCTCAACTTGAATGAGCCTCTTAGATACTGCAGTATCCATTTCACCGCTGCCCAATGCTCTTTGCTATGATTGACAAGATACCGGCTGACAACACCAACTGCATATGCTATGTCTGGGCGTGTACACACCATAACATACATCAAACTTCCTACCGCTGACGCGTAGGGCATCTTATGCATCTCTTCCACCTCTGCTTTCATCTTAGGATACTGTCTGTCGCTCAATCTGAAGTGACCATCTAGTGGAGTACTGACCGGCTTCGCTGCATTCATATTGAACCGCTCTAGGACTTTCTCAATATACCACTCTTATGACAGGTAAAGTTTCCTGCTGCTTCTGTCGCGGGTTATCTCCATTCCTAGGATCTGTCTAGCCGGGCCCAGGTCTTTCATCGCAAAAGACTTGGTAACTCCTGTTTCAGCCTATCGATCTTCTTGATGTCTTTTCCCATGATGAGCATGTCATCAACGTATAATAGCAGAACTAAGAAATCACCATCTGAGAACTTGCGCGTGAACACCCAGTAGTCTGACTCTGTTCTATCATATCCATGCTTCAACATAAATGAGTTGAACTTCTTGTACCATTGCCGTGGAGCTTGTTTTAGACCGTACTAGCTCTTCCTCAGCCTACACACCATATGCTCTTTGCCTTTGACTTCGAACCCCTCTGGTTGGTGCATGTAAATCTCTTCTTCCAGGTCACCATGGA
Organism: Magnolia officinalis; assembly: GCA_021015155.1. NCBI lineage: Eukaryota > Viridiplantae > Streptophyta > Magnoliopsida > Magnoliales > Magnoliaceae > Magnolia > Magnolia officinalis. The sequence continues at coordinate 42,908,739 of JAJHSJ010000009.1, forward strand.
GAAAGATAGTTCTGACATCTAACTGCTCTATCTCCAGATCCATGCTAGCCGCCAACCCAAGCAACACCCGTATGGATGTCATCTTCACCACTGGTGAGAATATCTCCTTAAAGTCTATGCCTTTCCTCTGACCAAATCCTTTCACCATAAGTCTGGCCTTGAACCTCGTCTGTGAATTCTTCTGTTCAATCATCTTCCTGAACACCCACTTGTTGCTCAGAGCTTTCTTACCCTTAGGCAGTTTCACCATATCATAGGTGTGGTTCTTATGCAAGGATTCCATCTCCTCTTGCATAGCTTTCAACACTCCCCCTTATGCTCGTCGGCTAGGGCTTCAGAATAATCTTCTGGCTCTCCCTCATCAGTCAGTATAATGTACTCATGTGGCGAGTACCTCTTAGACGGCTGTCTGTCCCTAGATGACCTCCTCACCTGTGGCTCAATAGGTGGATCAAGTGGGGGCTGCTCCTCTGGTCCATGTTCTGAAGGAACTCCCTCGTCCTCTGTACCTTGTTGTACTCCCCCATCATCAGGCACCACGGGAGGAATAATAGGATCCATGTCCTCTAACTCACCTGAACTAGGCTGGTTCTTCTCTGGCTTACCAATGTCTTCTATACACTGATCTTCAAAGAAAACCACATCTCTGCTCCTGATGAGCTTCCTCTCGGTCGGATTCCACAATCTGTAACCGAACTTTTCATCACCGTACCCTAAGAACACACACTGCCTGATCTTCATATCGAGCTTGGACCTCTCCTTCTTTGGTACTTGAACGGATGCCCTGCATCCAAACACCCTGAGATGACTATACGATGGATCCTGTCCAGTCCACACCTTCTCAGGTACTTCTCCATTCAATGGGGCTGATGGAGACCTGTTTATCAAATACACTGCCGTGTGCATTGCTTCTCCCCAGAACGTCTTGGGCAATTTTGCATGGGATAACATGCGTCTGATTCTCTCTACAATTGTGCGATTCATTCGCTCAGCTACACCATTATGCTGGGGGGGTCTTGGGAACCGTTTGTTCATGTCGTATACCCATGGACTTGCAGTACTCATGAAAGTCGCCAATGTATTCACCACCATTGTCAGTACGGATGCACTTCAATGATCTACCTGTCTCTCTCTCGACTATAGTATGAAACAATTTAAACACACCAAATACCTCATCCTTGGATTTCAAAGCATAAACCCAAACCCTCCTAGATGCATCATGTATAAAAGTAACAAAATACAATACCCCACCCAAGGTTTTTGTCCTCATAGGACCACAAACATCAGAATAAACCAAATCTAATGCATACACTTTATTAACATGAGAAGTAGTTTTAATAAATGAAACTCTATATTGTTTTCCTGATAAACAATCAAGACAGGTTTTGAGAGGTGTACCCGTCACGTCTTGAAGGAGCCGCTTCTTTGCTAGCATCTGAAGCCCTCTTTCACTCATGTGGCCTAGACGTCTGTGCCATATGTTAATAACTGAATCTTCCAATGCGTTCAACCCACCCTTGCACATACTGACCCTTGCCTTGTAAAGGGTGCAACACTTCTTTCCTCTGGCCACGATCAACGAACCCTTGATGAGCTTCCATCGCCCACCAGCAAAACGGCTTTCATAGCCATCATCATCCAACCTTCCCGTCGACATCAAGTTGAGGCGAAGGTCTGGGATATGTCTCACATCCCTGAGAACCAATGTGCATCCCACATCGGTTTTCACACAAATATCACCGACTCCCACGATTTTTGATATGCCAGAATTTTTCATCTTCACAGTCCCATAGTCACCTGACTTGTAGCTTGTGAAGAAATCTCTGCGTAGAGTCGCATGAAAAGAAGCTCCCAAGTCTATCACCTAGTCGGTGTCCTGACTCGTAGCCGTGAGACATACATCGTGATCTGCTGAAAGAATAACTATAACATCGCCATTTAAAGCGACCGCAGTGTAATCTGATTCATCTTCCTTCCCTTTTCCTTTCTTATCTTTTTTCTTACCACGACATTCATGCTTGTAGTGGCCTTTCTTGGCACAATTCCAGCAATCAACATCCTTTCTGTTACTCGACTTGCCTCTTGATTTATCTCGGGCCTTCCCGCCCTTCCTATTCTTTCCTCTCCCCCGTTCCTGTGTCACAAGGGCCTCTTACTGAATAGACCCCTGGGACTTCCTCCTTATCTCTTCATTGAAGAGACAACTAGTTACCTGTTCCAAGGATATCTTTCCGTCTGGCGCGGAGTTACTTAGAGACACCACCAATGTCTCCCAACTGTTAGGCAATGAACTAAGCAAAAGTAAAGCCTGCATTCATCATCTAGGACCATCTTCATAGAGGAGAGTTGGCTCACTATATTGCTGACCTCATTCATGTGCTCGGCCACAGAACCACCATCTTTGAACTTGAGATTCATAAGTCGTCTTATCAGAAAAATCTTATTACCGGCTGTCTTCCTCTCATACAGCCCTTGTAAATTCAGTCACAAGCTAGCGGTTGAGGTTTCCGTAACACATGGTGGAACACTAAATCATCCAACCATTGTCTAACAAACCCCACCGCCTTCCGGTCCATCTTCTTCCAATCATCATCAGACATATCCTTGGATTTTGCAGATATGCCTAAAATTGGAGAATATAGGTCCTTGCAATAAAGAAAGTGTAACGCCCTGAAAATCGAGGGTCGAGTATGAACTCAACTCCCAAGTTCCAGCGCATCACTTATGCAACATACACAATGATGGTTAAATGTTGTCTGAGTTAGAACAATAAATATGAATGAGATTATACCAAAACAGTAAATCATACTCCAGTTCAATTGTATAAATGCAAGCGGAAGACTGAAATTTTATATTCAAAGTATGTAAAGTAACAAAATTTTATGAACTCCAGAGTATGAGTACTAACTGAGTACCAATATACATGTATTGTTTCTAAGTCAAAAATCAAAATACAACTCCCAAGAGAAGCCATGAAAACCCCGCGATGTAGCCGGCCTAAGCAAAGCCGTTAGAGTACTGCATAAAGGAGAACTCCTCCTGATCTTCATCGAAGTCGGGCTCCGGCTCCTGAACCGAGGCGCCATCTACACCTGCGACAGAGTCTGGTGGGTGTTGCAAACACCGTCCAGTAACATGGGAGTGAGTAGCTAACTCAGTGGAACAATAAAGCATAGGTTAACATGTTATCAATTCAATCAAGCAGTAATGATAAAGCAGTACAAATCAAACATTTCTAACTACTCTTGTTAAGTGCGAAAATGAAATGACATGATGCTGTATGCCCTTGCCAAACCACCCTCAAGCGACATCGTCTTACGTTCGCGAATGCTTAACTCCCTCAGTGCGCCACATCTACTAAGCACATGCGGTGCGATGATGATCATGATTACCGAGTTATTATTAGTCCATTTCAACCAGCAGTATTGGGAAATTAAGGTACCTCCCTTATATCATTCCCAAACATGATCCATTCTAGGGTCGTCAATCCTAGGTAATCTCATACGATATTATGGTTTGAGAAGCGTAGTGAAGGCATCGCAAAGGGCTTGTCACCCGTCAGCGCGGATACAGATCTCACCGTATGCGGCTCAATTGCTGGCCGTCAGCTCGAGTACAGGTCTCACCGTACTCGGCTCAATCACTAGCCGTCAGCTCGAGTACAGGTCTCACCGTACTCGGCTCAACTCATACTCTAGTTGCTGTGAAAGACTCGTCGCCAATCACAGACCCTTGGAGTATACTCGAAGATACTACGGAGGACTCGTCGCCCGTCAGCACGAGCACAGGTCTCACCGTACTCGGCTGTCACCGTAAGTATCGACAGCTCGAATACAGTGTCCCATACCACCATATTCGGCTCACGAGTTTGGTTGCGCAATGGTCAGTACGGGGAGGCACATGGCCCCAGCGTAGGCCGACAGCTCGACCACGGTGTCCCATACCACCATGCCCGGCTCATGCGTCTTAGCGGATCGAGGTACCATGGTTAACGGGATCGCCACTGGTAAGTTTGGTACCCTAGGTTCAAGCAGTAGCGACCAAACATGGTGAACACACATCACATATCGGTTTACTTGACGAGCCTGACTAGCTCGAGCGCACCACAAGTTGGGCGATATGGAGCGCAAAAGCACTCCGTGTGGCCAACCACTATCGCCAACCGAAGTACGACTCGGGTTCGCCAGACACATCCTTTGTGGCGACATGAATCTCAGCCACAATCTCAAGTCTGGTACCGAATGTTTGGACTATAGACATAGTCCCAAACTCAAACAGTTCTCATCAATAGCATGTGGAGTAAAGCATGATAAACAAGTAATACAAGCATGTTAGCAGGCATGTTATAAAGCATGAATAAAACATGAAGTAAAGCATTGTAAGCATGTTGTAAAGCATGTTGTAAAGCACTATACAGATAGGGATACAATTACATACACATCACAAGTGAGTGGTTATAGTGAACCACCACATGGAGGGAATCCTACATGTCTCTAAGGTAGTCGGGAAATCCCATATCACAGCGCCTATCTAAGGCACTAACACTCAAGCATTTACACTCACAAGCATTTACACAAACACTTAGAGTACGCTATTCCAACATACATGACGTATGTTAGCAAAATACGTATTAGGGCTATTCTTTCGCCAAGCGTTATATTTATCCGCGTATACCATATTCATACAACAAATAATCATGACAATTACACTTCCAAAATTTACACATATCGCGGTATTTCTAGAATACACATTTCAACATACTAGGCATTTACAAGCGAACATGTATTTCAGCGATTCCTTTCGCCAAACTAGTATTTTATCCATATATTATATAAATCATACATTAAATAAACATGTCAAACATTTTCCCGAAAAAAATACGTATACGGTATTTCTACGTATACCTAGAGTATGTGAAATTCCATATTCTACAACGTTAATCGAAACAGGAAACGGAAAGCACTTTGTACATGTGCATTTACATGCAGATCATGAATCTATCATTATCTGACATTGAAAGCGTTGAAAACCGTAACCTATACACTTAAAGTCCTCACCTTTGCCCTTGGAATCACAACGAATCAGCAAGGGTTGTTGAGCTTCCGTATACGGGAGTTTTCTAGCCTAAAGAGCGGAATCGGTTAGCCTTTACACAACCTACAACCTACATACTTCAAATCAGACCTAGGGTTAGGGTTTCTCACCTTCAAACGGAGTGGATACCGCCGGAAAACGCCTGGAAGGAAGCGGTGTAGGCCGTGTGATGAATGAAAGCAGCAGGAGGAAGATCTCCTCCCACAAATCCCAAGCTTTCTTCTCTCTCTTTTCTCTCTCTCTCTCTCTCTAGGGTTTTTCCCAAATTCGTATGGCTGTGAGAGGGGCTGTTCTAAGCTCCTTTTATAGCCAAAAACCTCCCCAAAACAGACTCAGGTTCAAGGGTTACTGCTAATATAGGCATTTCGTCACTTTTCCAGCTCAAAGAGAGGTTCTGGTGGCCCTCCTTGAGCCAAACGTCAGACTTAAGCTCACCACACATGGATCTATGTGGGATTACGTTTTCGACTCGATCGGATTCCCAGATCGCACGTGGCGGACCACTTTCAGTTCAACGGTCAGTGGGCCACGATCCGAAATTCCAAGTACATGTAAATGTTCCTGAAATTTTTCTTAATCCGAGGGTGTAATTTGGTCTGATTCTGACGGTCAGGTTGCTTAATACTGACGCGCAAGCGAATGGTGCCAGATCACTATTCCTGATATTTATTTTGGAATGGGAATAGTGTTTTTCACACACCTCCCTCGCTCCGGATCGAAACGAATGGCCGTGGGACATCGGCTGGACCTGATTTTTGAGATGATGTCAAGCCCAGTGAGGCGGTCCTAGTTCCTTAACTTCGTGTTAATCGGACTTCCGATGTGCGATCTAGACCTAATACGAAGTTTCGTTTCATTCCGAGAGCAGCCGGAAATGAGTTTGGTTCTAAACTTTAGGGTAACCTAGAGTCACTGATTTTGCAAGTTTTGGGTCTTGCAGATCGTATTTAAAGCGATCCCAACGGATTTCATGGCTAATCGAGTTTAGCACTTAGTTAACTTTGTTAAATTTCTAAAGGATTTAATCCTAATTGATTTCTGGTCGAGGTGGTACTCGAGCCAATGTACGGAAATTTACGGGTCGTTACAATCTACCCCCCTTAAACAAAAAATTTCGTCCTCGAAATTTATACCTTTTCGTAATCCTCGAGAATCTGAGGGTAGTTCTTCCTGACCTCGGCCTCAGTCTCCCAGGTAGCTTCCTCCTCGGAATGATGTGTCCAAAGTACCTTCACAAGTGGGATGACCTTGCTACGTAGTACCTGCTCCTTCCTATCAAGGATACGTCGCGCGCACTCATACGTAGCATCCTCGCTCAACTGTACCTGCTCTCCATCTGATGATATGCGAAGGATCAGGAACGTACTTCTTCAGCATAGATACATGAAATACGTTGTGTACAGATGCCAGTGGTGTGGGCAAAGCGAGACGATACGCCACATCACCCACTCGATCCAGTATCTGAAATGGACCGATAAACCTCGGTGTGAGCTTCCCCTTCTTCCCAAACCGAAGGACTCCCTTCATAGGGGAAACTCGAAGGAACACATGATCCCCGACCTCGAACTCCAGCGGTCGCCGCCTCGTATCGGCGTAACTCTTCTGCCTGCTCTGCGCTGTAAGTAATCGACGCCTGATAATGTCTACCTTCTCTGTAGTCGCCTGTACCAACTCCGGGCCAATCAGACTACGCTCGCCAACCTCTCCCAACAGTGCGGTGCCCTACAAGGTCGACCATATAGAGCCTCATATGGCGCCATGCCAATAGTCGCCTGGAAGCTGTTGTTGTAGGCGAACTCTGCGTACGGAAGACAGTCATCCCAGCTGTCCTTGAAGTTCAACACACATGCTCGCAACATATCCTCCAGAATCTGATTCACCCGCTCTGTCTGCCCATTAGTCTGAGGATGAAACGCCGTACTGAACTTCAACTTCACACCCATCGCCTCCTGGATACGAGTCCAGAAGATAGATGTGAACCGCGTGTCTCTGTCCGACACAATCTCCAACGGAACTCCATGCAGAAGGACGATCTCTCTGATGTACAATCTAGCTAGCTCGTCTACAGAGTTCGTAACTCTGATAGGGAAGAAATGGGCCGATTTGGTCAACCAGTCCACAATCACCCAAATGGAATCGTGTCCCTTCCTTGTCTTCGGCAGCCCTGATATGAAATCCATGGAGATGAAGTCCCACTTCCACTCTGCTATGGGCATGGGCTGAAGCAGTCCAGGAGGTCGGCGATGTTCTGCCTTGACCTGCTGGCACGTCAGACATCGAGACACATACTCAGCAATGTGGGCCTTCATGTTATCCCACCAATACGTCCGTCTCATATCCTGGTACATCTTCGTGCTACCAGGATGCATCGCAAGCTTCGAGTTATGGGCAGACTCGAGAAGCTCGCGTCTCAAGTCAGGCACATCAGGAACGCATAGGCGGCCACGGAATCGTAACCCCCATCAGAACCAACTCTCCACTCGGAGTCCTCGGCGTCGCTAGCCTGCTCTCGAAGCTCAGACAGCCGTATATCGCCCTCTTGGGCCTCAACAATCCTGTCGTCAATAAGTGGCCGCACCCGAACGTGCGCAACACACTCAAATGGCTCCTCGACAGTGAGTCTCTGCTCGAAGTCCCGTACGAACTCCATCATGTCCCACTCGGCTATCATCAGCGGTGCCGCAATGCAATCGTCTTCTTGCGGCTCAACGCGTCTGCCACAAGGTTCGCCTTGCCAGGATGGTAGGAAACCTCGAACTTGAAGTCCTTCAAGGTCTCCATCCATCGGCGCTGTCTCATATTCAAGTCCCGCTGTGTGAATATGTACTTAAGGCTCTTGTGGTCGCAGAAAAGCTCGAACTCCTCTCCGTAGAGGTAATGTCTCCAGAGCTTCAATGCAAAGATGACAGCTGCCAACTCCAGGTCATGTGTAGGGTAATTCTCCTCGTGCTTCCTTAATTGTCTCGAGGCATACGAAATCACCCTATCCTTCTGCATCAGAACACAACCCAAACCAACGCGAGACGCGTCAGTATATATCGTGTATTTCACCCCTTGCTCTGGCAATACTAGCACAGGGCGCGTCAACTTGTCCTTCAGCTCCTTAAAAGCTGCTGCCTCCGCCTTCTCGTTCCAGGCGAACTTCAGTCTTTCCGAGTCAACTGAGACAATGGCCTGGCAATCTTCGAGAAGTCCCGAATGAAGCGTCTGTAATACCCAGCCAGACCAAGGAAACTCCTCACCTCAGTAACCGATTCAGGCTGCTGCCAATCCTGAACCGCGGCTACCTTAGCAAGGTCCACTGCTATCCCATCCTTGGACACTACATGTCCCAGGAACTTGACTTCCTCCTGCCAGAAGTCGCACTTCTTGTATTGCGCGAACAACTGGTTCTTCTCCAACGTACCCAATACCGCTCGCAAGTGCTCCTCGTGCTCCTCCCGACTCGTAGAGTATATCAAAATGTCATCAATAAAGACGATGACGAATCGGTAAAGGAAGGCCGAAATACCCGGTTCATCAGATCCATGAACACGGCTGGTGCGTTCGTCAGGCCGAACGACATCACAAGAACTCATAGTGCCAAAGCACGTCCTGAAGGCTGTCTTCTGCACGTCCTCCTCTCTCACGCGCAACTGGTGGTACCCTGACTGAAGATCAATCTTCGAGAAATACTTCGCCCCCCTCAACTGATCGAACAGATCATCTATCCTGGGCAAAGGATACTTGTTCTTCACCGTGACCTGGTTCAACCTACGGTAATCAATACACAACCGTAGCGACCCGTCCTTCTTCTTCACAAAACACACAGGTGCTCCCCAAGGAGACACACTAGGTCGTATAAAACCTTTCTCTACAAGTTCGTCAATCTGTTTCCGCAGCTCCTCCATCTCACATGGAGGCATACGATAAGTCGGCAACGAGATGGGCGTCGCACCAGGCGTAAGATCAATCGTAAAATCAATCTCGCGCCGAGGAGGTAAACCAGGAATAGTCTTAAAGACACCAACAAATTCCCGAACCACCGGCGTACCCTCCAATGTCGGACCATCAATCGCACACAAGTAAAGCAGCATAACAATCAACTCGGCAGGGCCAACTGACCTGCACTGGAAACGTGAAAGCTGTGCCATCAGGTCCATAGGCAGTCACGATCCGAGCATCGCAATCTATCTCTCGCCCTCATCTTGCGAGCCAATCCATGCCAAGGATAACGTCGTAGTGCCATAGTGGAGCAACAATAAGGTCGACGAGCACTGTGCTGCTACCCAAAACTATCGAGCAACCCTCGCATAACCGTGTGACATCCGAACAGGTCCCAGTAGCCGTAGTGAGTCTCATTCCCTTAGTGGGAATCGTATGCAAAGATAGACGTTTCACCGCCCCACAAGAAATAATAGAAGTAGTGGACCCAGTGTCCACCAATAAGAAACGGAGTACCATGAATATAAGCCGTACCCTCAAAAGCCGTCGGTGCCGAAATTGACGTCTCAGGTGCCTCGGCAACAAGCGTGTGCACGCGAGCCTGCTGCTGGCGGTTCGGCTGAGGAGCCAAGGGTCGCTGTGGCGGCCTGAAGCGCGGCACAGGAGGTCGGAAAGAAGGATGTGCAGGAACAGTCTGTAGCGGTGGAGCTGATATGGCCTGTGGATAAGGGCGATCCAATCTCTGCGGTGGCGCAAATCCGCTAGCCCTCATGCGCGAGAAGCAGCTCTCAGCAGGGTGTCCTGGTTTCCCGCAAAACGTGCAGGTCACCAACGGGCGTCTCATAGGAACAACTGGCGCTGCGGCCCTGGGAGGCGAATCAGCACGAGGCCTCTTGCCTAAGATAGGCCTGCTCTGTAAATCCTGCCGTGGCCTCGCAACCATAGCACCACGCGATCTGGCCAAACGGTCCACATCCTGCTCGGCCGTCATAGACATGTGGACCAACGCCGCGTATGTAGGAATACTGAGGCAGCATAGCTTCGACCGTATGTCAGGTCGCAAGCCCCCAGTGAATCGACGCATCCTCATCTGCTCATTGACGAGGATGGTTGGGACAAAGCGGCCCAACTCAGTGAAACGGTGCTCATACTCCGTCACCGTCATGCCTCCCTGCCTGAGGCGCAGAAACTCATCCTCCCGCTCATGCCGATACGTCTGCGGGTAGTACTTCTCGTGGAACCGAGACTCGAAAGCCTCCCAGGTCCACACGAAATCTACTGCGACCGTCCGCAGCACGCTGTCCCACCATAAGCTGGCCTCCCTCTCAAACATGAAGGTAGCCAACTCGACCTGCTCTGCCTCTGAACAGTGCAGCATCCGTAGCATCTTGGAGATGCGGTCTAGCCAGAACTCCGCCTCCTCGGTCTGTGAGAACCCATAAATGAGGGAGGCCTCAAGCGCTGAAATCGCTCGAGTAAACCACGAGTACCGACATCTCCAGTAGGAGGTGCGACGGGTGTGGGCAGAGGCACATCCTCAAACCGAGCAGGAGGCTCAGAATGCTCATCAGGATGCGATGTCGTAGGTGGAGTCGCACTACCACCATGGGACAAGGCCTCAGCAATAGTGGCCATAAGCTGCTGGTGCTGCTGCTGCTGTATCTGCTGCTGCTGCTGCATCTGCTGCTGATGCATCATCATCAGCTGCTCAAACCTATCTGGCGGCGGAGCAGCCTGAGAGTCGTGCTGCGCAGAAGATGACGGTCGATACTGCTCACGGACCAGGGGCGTATAAGGTGGCTGTCCACCGGTAGGACCAGCAGGAGGCTGATCAGATCCCAACCCTCGGTCCGCAGGACCGCTACTACCAGAAGGAGTCTGGTCCATAGAGCCGGTCAGAAGAAGATGTGCCGTGCTCCGTGTGTACTGCCGCGGCATGCCCTATACAATAGGGTAGATCATTTGTGAGATAAGCACAACACACTTCATAAAGCACTTAAGCATTCCACACATCATCAAAACAAAAGAGGCTACATGCTTTTCATTTACCCAAAATTGTCATAATACATGGAATACAGAGTTACATGAATCACGACAGAAATCACATGATAGCCAATACATCCACTACATCAAACACCTAAAACATGCTACTATCTACTACATCATCTACATGAAAACATAAACCGCCTATCGCGGTAACCAAAGCAAACACAACACACAACAACGTGGATGACTAAGCATCCGAAGCAGGCGGTGGAGGAGGAGCATTCTTGTCCTGCGCACAGCACAGAATGGCCTTCAACGTACGGGACATCTTCTTAAAACTCTTCTTCATGTAGGCTTCATTCTCTTCAAGCTTGGCTCGAACTTGACCAATCTCTTGCTGCAGGGCGGCTTGACCCTCCTCGAGACGGGCCAAACGTGCATCCAAAGCATCCCGATCCACACCCTGCTCCTGAGTCGCAGGAGGTGAACTCTCCTCAGTGTCCTGAGCCTCAGGTTCTTCTTCCTGTATGTCATCACCGCGCTCCTCATCACTCTCTGCCTGGAGGTCAACACTCTCCTCGCCGGCGCTATCCGACTCATCTCCAGACTCGTCGAGTCGTGCTTGCCGCTGTTGAGGGCTGATCTTCATATTCTTGAGTGTCGCCTCGCTTATGACTCGGACTGGTGCAAGGTCCTCCATGTTCAATCTGTAGCCTACATCACGAGCCATCCTGCAGATCAGACGGCCAAATGGGAGCGAAAGATCGTTCCTGGCAGAACGAACAACCTGAACTATCTGGGATAGGATGAACGTGGGCAGGCATATGTTGTCCCCATGTCCCATCTTGTACAAAAAGTCCACCATCAACCGAGTACATTCCGTGCGGTTACCCGACCGTGGGTACACATTGTAGGTGAAAATGTGATGGAGTAAACGGAAGTCCTCGGCCATCTTTGTCGCCGCAATGCAATTTCCTCGCTTCCAAGTAACCCGGCGACCACAGAGGTATCGCGTGCGGCGATCCCTTTCCCGCGCACTTCTGGAGAAGTTGTCACTAGGATGCACCTGACCAAGCGGTAGCTTCGTGATCCGAGCCACCTCATCCACCGTAATTGTGCGCCTTATGCCCCTCACAGAAACAGTAAACTGAAGAGGCTCTACTGATGAGTCCACGATGTGGGCATAGAAAGCGCGAACCGTGTTCTCACATGCAGGGGACTCGCCGTCAAACATAGAGTTCCATCCGATGTCCACCAGGCGATCCATCAGTGGGTGTAGCCCGAACATCCTTTCATCCACATGAGCTTCAAACACAACCTTGCGGCCCGCGAAGCGCCCATATTCAATGCCTATCGGATAAGCATTTCCGACGGGATGGTCAGGATCCAGGTCTCGCTTCGACCTAAACTCCCGAACGGTGCTAGTGCCGGCCCCAACGTCGGATCTTCTTCGGGAATGGGCTGGCCTACTTGGGCCGGCGTCATCGGCCGCGGTTTTCCTCCTTCCCATGAGAGATAGGATGGAGGAAATGGAGAAAATAGTAGCCACCACACCAAGGAGGGCCATGAAAAATTGCCAAAATGGGGGAAAAAGGGGCTGATCTCTTTGATCCCCCACAAACAACAATCCAATAGGTGTGGAAGGGGCACTAGAGGTAGGAAATGAAGGAGGAACAAAAAGAAAATGGAATGGGTTAGGAGATTACCCGATTTTGAGCTCCAATGAGGGGTATGAGAGCTCCAACTTGAGAAAATGGGGAAAGGAGGAGGCTAGGGCTGTTGTGGAAGGTTGGGGTGTGTGGGTTATGGAAGAAAATGAAAGATTGCAAGGTTTGGAGGGATGGTTTAGAGAAAAATCGAAAATGGGTTTTGAGGTGCTTGAAAAGGGGTGAAATGAGGGAGAAGGGTGCTCCAGCCCCTAAAATCCCAAACCCATGCAATTTGGCACGTGCCAGGGGGTAGAGGAGGTCAGGCCGACCAACCCCAGCCCCGGCCCCACCTGAGAAAACCCACCGGACCGCGGTCCGCCGCGGCTCGGACTTGGCCGGAACCGCGCCGCCGGGTGGGGCTCTGTTTGCCACATGCCCAGGGTGCCAAATGCACCCTGGTTCGATCTGGGACCTTGGTGTATAACGTGGGGGGCCCCCGAACTCAGTTCAGCTCCAGAACGGTTAGTTCCGAGAAATTTCTGAACTAATCATTTTTTCCTGATTTTTAACGACTGATTTTGGGTGGATAGTGACCTGGACACGTCAATAGACGGTCTAGGAGTGATTTAGTCCGTATGTGCGGTCAGGATCGAGTACAAACTCGATCAACGCGTCCGTTTTTAATGAATTTCGCCGAACGGTGAAATCGGGAGACCCTAAGACTGTTTCTATATTTTTGCGCACCCTCCTAGGTTGTAACACGTCAGCGTACGTAGTGGGGACATAACTCAGGTCCGGTTTAATCAAAATCATGCTCTGATACCAACTTGTAACGCCCTGAAATTCGGGGGTCGAGTATGAACTCAACTCCCGAGTTCCAACGCATCACTTATGCAACATACACAATGATGGTTAAATGTTGTCTGAGTTAGAGCAATAAACATGAATGAGATTATACCAAAACAGTAAATCATACTCCAGTTCAATTGTATAAAGGCAAGCGGAAGACTGAAATTTTATATTCAAAGTATGTAAAGTAACAAAATTTTATGAACTCCAGAGTATGAGTACTAACTGAGTACCAATATACATGTATTGTTTCTAAGTCAAAAATCAAAATACAACTCTCAAGAGAGCCCTGAAAACCCGCGATGCAGTCGGCCTAAGCAAAGCCGTCAGAGTACTGCATAAAGGAGAACTCCTCCTGATCCTCATCGAAGTCGGGCTCCGGCTCCTGAACCGAGGCGCCATCTACACCTGCGACAGAGTCTGGTGGGTGTTGCAAACACCGTCCCGTAACGTGGGAGTGAGTAGCTAACTCAGTGGAACAATAAAGCATAGGTTAACATGTTATCAATTCAATCAAGCAGTAATGATAAAGCAGTACAAATCAAACATTCTAACTACTCTTGTTAAGTGCGAAAATGAAATGACATGATGCTGTATGCCCTTGCCAAACCACCCTCAAGCGACATCATCTTACGTTCGCGAATGCTTAACTCCCTCAGTGCGCCACATCTACTAAGCACATGCGGTGCGATGATGATCATGATTACCAGTTATTATTAGTCCATTTCAAACAGCAGTATTGGGAAACTAAGGTACCTCCCTTGTATCATTCCCAAACATGATCCATTCTAGGGTCGTCAATCCTAGTTAATCTCATACGATATTATGGTTTGAGAAGCGTAGTGAAGGCATCGCAAAGGGCTCGTCACCCGTCAGCGCGGATACAGATCTCACCGTATGCGGCTCAATTGCTGGCCGTCAGCTCGAGTACAGGTCTCACCGTACTCGGCTCAATCACTAGCCGTCAGCTCGAGTACAGGTCTCACCGTACTCGGCTCAACTCATACTCTAGTTGCTGTGAAAGACTCGTCGCCAATCACAGACACTTGGAGTATACTCGAAGATACTACGGAGGACTCGTCGCCCGTCAGCACGAGCACAGGTCTCACCGTACTCGGCTCTCGCCGTAAGTATCGACAGCTCGAATACAGTGTCCCATACCACCGTATTCGGCTCACGAGTTTGGTTGCGCAATGGTCACTACGGGGAGGCACATGGCCCCAGCGTAGGCCGACAGCTCGACCACGGTGTCCCATACCACCATGCCCGGCTCATGCGTCTTAGCGGATCGAGGTACCATGGTTAACGGGATCGCCACTGGTAAGTTTGGTACCCTAGGTTCAAGCAGTAGCGACCAAACATGGTGAACACACATACACATATCGGTTTACTTGACGAGCCTGACTAGCTCGAGCGCACCACAAGTTGGGCGATATGGAGCGCAAAAGCACTCCGTGTGGCCAACCACTATCGCCAACCGAAGTACGACTCGGGTTCGCCAGACACATCCTTTGTGGCGACATGAATCTCAGCCACAATCTCAAGTCTGGTACCGAATGTTTGGACTATAGACATAGTCCCAAACTCAAACAGTTCTCATCAATAGCATGTGGAGTAAAGCATGATAAACAAGTAATACAAGCATGTTAGCAGGCATGTTATAAAGCATGAATAAAACATGAAGTAAAGCATTGTAAAGCATGTTGTGAAGCATGTTGTAAAGCACTATACAATAGGGATACAATTACATACACATCACAAGTGAGTGGTTATAGCGAACCACCACATGGAGGGATCCTACATGTCTCTAAGGTAGTCGGAATCCCATATCAGCGCCTATCTAAGGCACTAACACTCAAGCATTTACACACACAAGCATTTACACAAACACTTAGAGTACGCTATTCCAACATACATGACGTATGTTAGCAAAATACGTATTAGGGCTATTCTTTCGCCAAGCGTTTATTTTATATCCGCGTATACCAATATTCATACAACAAATAATCATGACAATTACATTTCCAAAATTTACACATATGCGGTATTTCTAGAATACACAATTTCAACATACTAGGCATTTACAAGCGAACATGTATTTCAGCGATTCCTTTCGCCAAACTAGTATTTTATCCATATATTATATAATCATACATTAAATAAACATGTCAAACATTTTCCCAAAAAAATACGTATACGGTATTTCTACGTATACCTAGAGTATGTGAAATTCCATATTCTACAACGTTAATCGAAACAGGAAACGGAAAGCACTTGTACATGTGCAATTGCATGCAGATCATGAATCTATCATTATCTGACATTGAAAGCGTTGAAAACCGTAACCTATACACTTAAAGTCCTCACCTTTGCCCTTGGAATCACAACGAATCAGCAAGGGTTGTTGAGCTTCCGTATACGGGAGTTTTCTAGCCTAAAGAGCGAATCGGTTAGCCTTTACACAACCTACAACCTACATACTTCAAATCAGACCTAGGGTTAGGGTTTCTCACCTTCAAACGGAGTGGATACCGCCGGGAAAACGCCTGGAAGGAGGCGGTGTAGGCCGTGTGATGAATGAAAGCAGCAGGAGGAAGATCTCCCACAAATCCCAAGCTATTCTCTCTCTTTTCTCTCTCTCTCTCTAGGGTTTTATCCCAAATTCGTATGGCTGTGAGAGGGGCTGTTCTAAGCTCCTTTTATAGCCAAAAACCTCCCCAAAAAAGACTCAGGTTCAAGGGTTACTGCTTATATAGGCATTTCGTCACTTTTCCAGCTCAAAAGAGAGGTTCTGGTGGCCCTCCTTGAGCCAAACGTCAGACTTAAGCTCACCACACATGGATCTATGTGGGATTACGTTTTCGACTCGATCGGATTCCCAGATCGCACGTGGCGGACCACTTTCAGTTCAACGGTCAGTGGGCCACGATCCGAAATTCCAAGTACATGTAAATGTTCCTGAAATTTTCTTAATCCGAGGGTGTAATTTGGTCTGATTCTGACGGTCAGGTTGCTTAATACTGATGCGCAAGCGAATGGTGCCAGATCACTATTCCAGATATTTATTTTGAATGGGAATAGTGTTTTTCACACACCCCCTCGCTCCGGATCGAAACGAATGGCCGTGGGACATCGGCTGGACCTGATTTTTGAGATGATTGTCAAGCCCAGTGAGGCGGTCCTAGTTCCTTAACTTCGTGTTAATCGGACTTCCGATGTGCGATCTAGACCTAATACGAAGTTTCGTTTCATTCCCGAGAGCAGCCGGGAAATGAGTTTGGTTCTAAACTTTAGGA